>JAMKQA010251792.1:0-19507 GCA_024699735.1 Posidonia australis
ATTTTCGTTAGGGTTACCTGGTTGGAAATGGAGTCACTGACACAGTATTTGATGGCAATGCTCTTGTACCATTTGCACATGGGATGGCCCTTATATCTGATGACCTGTTTCAGGTGGGTAATTTGAGACCAACAATCACAGGGTTTATCCCATATCTTATGGGACACCTTATATGTACTGGTGTTTCATCTTTTGCACAAAATGAAAACATCTTCACATTACATAGGGGGAAATTATAGCTTCCTATTTTACCTACTTAAACATTATGTTGTACTTATGATAGGAGGCTACTTCTGCCTGTCAAGGAAGCTTCTGGAACTCTACTAACAATAGCTGTCAAAGCAAGCTACATGAAGTGGACACTGTAAGCCATCATCTTTGTGTTCTGGAGTGGCATGTACATTATTTTTTTGTTTGTTATAAAGGTCTAACTTCCAATAAATGTGCAGGCAGTCGAAAATTTAAATATCTATGACATACTTGAGCCTTGCTACCACAGCCCAGAAATCCAAACTGTTAACACCAGACTCCCAAGCAGCTTCAGAAAATTGGGTGAGAGCCAAAGAATCCTTCCCGTGAGGAAAAGGATATTTGGGCATGCTTGGCCACTTAGAGCTCCAGTAAGAGATGGACTTGTCCGAACTTGGCCAGAACTTTTAGGGAATAGTGGACTTCCCTGCACGGTGAGAACACAAATTCCCTTGTATTTTCGTGGTTTAATGTGGAACAAAGACCAACAGAAAATCCTAGTTTAACTAACATGGATGCTTCAGGCCTACTCATTTCTTGCCAATGAAACATAATTTAGAAGGAGAAAACATTGTCACAAAGTCAGCCTGCTTCCCTCCATTTTGCTGGATTGAGAACAAATTGCTAGTTAAACTAAAGATGGCCATGATAAACTATAATTGGAACTTCTTAGGATGCACCCTACATGAAAATGGTTTATGCATCATATTTTGTTAACAACAGTACTCTAAGAATAAAATAAATACAGCATCTTCCATCACAAGTTTGAATGCTTCTTGGTTAACCTTTGTTTTGCAGTGAGAATAACCTGGTAATCTTCCAACAAGGAAGGGTGTAGATCTTTCAACTTTAACAAAGTACTTGGGCCATCAGCAACCCAAGGTTCTTCATATCCTTCCTCTCTGTTTTTCATTAGCACATTTTCATGTTCTTCAGTCATTGTAATTACTTTGGCTATGTCATGCACATTTTCATGTTTGTTCTCTGTTTTTTTCAAGTTCTACATTTTCATGTTTTTTATGGCTTTGTACCATGTGCTTGTTTTTTTGGAGATCTTTGGCATGTCTGATACGTGGTATATATATTAATGTTTTGTAATTCTTTAAGTTTGGTAATTTGATGCATGTCTAACAATGTGCCAGTGACAATAAGGAATTTCTGGCAGAAAATTTTAATTTTTTTTTATAACTTGCGAGGACTTAGCGAGGATATTTTCCTCGCTAAGTCCTCGCAATTATTTATTTTTTATTTTTTTTTTTAAATTTTTGCGAGAACATGACGTGGACATTGTGAGGAAATTGCGACTAATAGCGAGGACTTTCTATCCTCGCCAAGTCCTCGGAAAATTTCTTACGAGGATTTTGCTGGGAAATTTACTCGCAACTGAAATTTAACGATGATGTATTTTGTGAGGACTTATTGTCCTCACAATGTCCTTGCAAAGGTCATTAGCGAGGAAATCGCGGGGACATTGGGAGGATTTAGCGAGGACATCTTTCCTCGCGATTTCCTGTTTTTCTAGTAGTGTCGCAGGGGTCGGCCGGAGATCGTCGGAGTGCATTCTCAAGTACGCATCTCCACCACATGTAATAGAGAGCATGAAATTGGTATAAAATTCTAGGGATGCATGGAATCTAGGTAAGTTTACTTCCCTAGAATTTATTGTGATTTATTGTGTATTTATGGCAAATTTATTGGCATTTATGATGGCTGGTGCGTTTTGGGTCGTTTTGACCCTTCTGCCTTTCCGATTTTATATCTTGATGCATAGTGGATGATTTTAGTTTTGTTTGTTGGGATTTGGAGTAGACTCGAGGGTCTACATATTATGTTTTATGCAAGATTTTTGGTGCTTGTTTAGGTGGTCCGATCGGATGTCCTAGTTGGGGCGATTTTTGACGGTAGGGTTTGAGCCGTTTTCTGGGATCATAGAATTCGGCATACCAAAGTGAAAACGGCATATCAAATCAGTGAATTTCGATATACCGATTTTTTCCGGTATACCGTTTTTCTGTCAGTTTGGTCCTTTGGTCGATTCGGCCTGTCGAATCACCCCGGTCGACCGAATTAGTGGATTTCAGCATATCGAACCTGATTTTTGGCATGCCGAATTGGGGCCCAAATGAGTTTGTAAAATGCATTTTCTGAGGGCTTTCTGGATTGCCGTGTTTTGTCCCATTGAGAGGGGTTGTGGGCCGTCAATGGTGGTCCCTTGGGACACCTGACGCGCCGCTTTGTCGAGGTTTTGGAAGAATTTTCAAAGATATGAAAATGGTTTGAAAAAAGGATTTCAAGGAAATAGTTGGCCTATTTTGGAAAATGTTTTCCTAGTTTTGTGTGTGCGGGCCTAGACAGTATGGGACTGTGTCATCGGGACCAGGGAATGTGACGACATTCTCAGGTGGTCGGGAGCGACTCCCTAGTTGAGGTCGGGGGTCGAGATACCTGTGGCTAAGAGGCGTCAGGTCTTGGAAGTATGAGACTCCTTGACTGTCATCTCAAGGCTAGGGTTGTGGTCCGTAGGTTGAGGTGTTTCATGGCATGATGGGGAGGTATGATACTCCTACTGTCGCTGTGAGCACTGAGGCTCAGCTGTCATCGGGTGTGGAAGTATGACACTCCTTCCTGAGCACTGTGTGTGGAGGACGCCGTGAGGAGGCGTACCCTATGGTGGCCAGTGCAGGTGGGACACGTGCCCTGTTGCTGGTAGCGTCCTGAGAGACAGGACAACCTTCCCAGGGTGGGGTTGGCTTTTGAGGGTTCTCCTAAGAGAGGGGAATCGCGGGACGGTGAACGCTCCTACATAGGGTGGCCGTCACCGTGGCAGTGTAGAACGTTGTGGTCGCTCCTCAGCAGACTGCGTGTGGCCAGAGTTTGGTTGCCTAGCGCTGGGCTTCCCGACTCACTGTGCGGTTTTGGCCATTGAGGGTTTTTGCTTGTGGCTTTGGGCTAGTAGAGCCTCGCTTGTGGTTTTGGCCGGTGTGGGCCTGGTTATGAGATTTTGAGAAATGGTTTGCGAAATGAATTTAAAGGGAAAATTGATTATAGTTTTGTTTTCTGTGGTTTTCCTTGAGGTGCGTACTGGGTGACTTTTGTCACTCATGCGTTTTCCTTGTGGTTTTGGTTTGCAGGTGTTGACATGTAGATGTTTAGCATAGTGCACATAGTCTGGAGTCTCCTAGCCGCACACATAGGTTCCTGGTAGTTAGATATTTACTATTTGGCTTTAATTTTCCCGTAATTTAATTTGTTTAAATTATTGTGGAAAATGTGGGGCATGACACTTTGTTTGCTTGAAATGAAGCTACAGAAGAGAGAAACCTATTGGACTTCATTCACTCAAAACAAAGAACCAGAGAAGGCAAGAAAGGACTTCTTTCGCCTGAAATGAAGTCACGAAAGAGTGAGCCTACTGGACTTTGATCAACCAAAATGAAGATCCAAGAAAGGCAAGCAAGTACTTTGTTTGCTTGAGATGAAGTCATGAGAAAGAGAGTCTATTAAACTTTGATTGACCGGAACAAAGATCCAGGAAAGTCAAGCAAGGACTTTGTTCGCTAGAGACGTCACAAAGGAGAGGAGCCTACTGCACTTAAACTGACCGAAACAAAGATCTAGTGAAGGCAACCAAGGATTTCGTTTGTCTAAAACAAAGTTACGAAAGAGAGGAGCCTACTGGACTTTGATCGATTGAAATGAAGATCCATAGAAGGCAAGCAAGGACTTTGTTCACCCAAAACGAAGTCGCAAAAGAGCAAAAAAAAGAGCAAGTCAGATGCCAAACCTGGTTGAAGAGCAAGAGCATCTTGGATCTCTGTTATAGCTGCCAAAGTGATAACGCTGGCTGCGGTGCTGTGCTAGTTGCTAGAGGTACGTTGCTACCTTGCCATGTGTTGTTTGCTATTGGATGATTGAGGTTTGATGCAAAGATGTTGTATGCTTGCAATTTGCACATGCTGGAGGCTGTTGCGATCTGCTCTAGTGGGAAAAAAATACCCTGCCTAAATCTTGACAGAAGAGCAACCACTTGGCAATTATGCTTGCTGAATGCCACATTCAAGAATCAAGTCTTCGTAGGGCACTCCACGGCCTCATGTAGTTTTGCTGAGCTGAAGGATTAGGGGGCATGTTGTGGCCTATGGCTTGGAACAACTTATATTTAAGTAGGGGCATGTTTGCAATTATGCCAAACATGTGGGGTGTTTTTGCAATTTTCCTCAATTGGAGATCACAAGGTGACTCTTGCATGTCCAGGGCATACTGTGGTCATAGCCAATGCCATGTGATCGTGCCTGATGTTTCTGCACAGTTACTGAGCTATTGGGTTGCAGCATTTCGCTAAGTGTGCTTATGCTTGTGCTAATCTGCGTATTCTAAGTTTCGTGAGGGTATGAGAGCACCTTGCTTTGCTTGTGCAACTGGAGTTATCTTCGATGAGATTTTCTAGCTATAAGGAAGCTTTGCTGTCAAGCTGCGAGCACATCTACAACTACATTAAGTATTGAAGAGGCATTTTGCAATTTTGCAAAGTGATAGGGGTAACAATGCAATTTCCCCAGCCTAAGGCCCATGGTGATTTTTCTTGTCCCTGGGAAAATTGAAGGGATGCTGAGATTGAGTCCCCAATCCGGAGGGTGCTCCTACATCAAGTTGAGAAGGATCTAGCACTCTGTAAAACTATAGGGTGGTTTTTGTAATTTTTCTATGCATTGCAACTTTGCATGATTTTCCTTGACTATTCTAAGGCACTTGTGATCTAGTCAAATGTCATCATTGCATTCCCAAAGGATATGGTTGAAGTTCAACCAATGATTTGGAGCATTCTAATATTTTTGTAATAGTTATTGGCATATCTGAAATATTTTAGCTATATTCACTTAGCTCTTTCCCCATGACCACGGAGTTGTCTCACATGTTGCACTATGGTGTCTACTCCAATAGTATTGCCACAATGAAGGGCTTTGGTTACACTCTTGAGTATGAGACTGAGATATAGGTGACATGGCCCATAAGCAAGATTTCGCCTAGTGGCCTTATGTTCAGCGATGCAAGAAGTTTTGAGAGGGTGTGGGCTGGCTCTGATGATTGATTGCCTACCATCTGTTTTTCGCCTTATGGAAGTATTAGGAATTTGTAGGGGTGTATGCTTGGGTGAGTTGTGACATTAAACTGGATGATGAATTTAGGCCGTGCTATTGTGTTCCATTTGCTCATTGATTCTCTATTTGCATACTAATCACCCTGATGCTATAAAGGCAGCAAAGCCAACTGCAATATTGAGTTGAATTGTCTGCATTGAATCTACACAATTTACTGATTAGTCATGCTAGGACCTCGCATGGTAGTCACACGCTAGGACATCACGACAGGTATATCTAGCGATCCTCTGATGGTTGACTTCAAAACTGCTATACTCCCATTTGCTTGGGCCCAAGAGGGGTCTTGGCTATCCCCTGACAAACATTCTTATTGAGAAGTTGCTACTGTGCCAGAGTTTTTGTTCTACTCATGGAACAGACACCTCACGTATGCTAGAGTGATTCATCCCTGATCAAGAGATTGTATCTGACTAGCCCCTGCTATCATACAGACATGTGCTGGAATGGAGAAGCAAAGGATAAGGATCAATCTTAGGTGCAAAGAGTCTATGCTGGCGGGTATTTTGGTACATTTGTTTGACTAGAAAGCAACTGACATGTCCCTGGTAGAAGTACTAGCCCAATGGGTTTATCCAAAGAGTAGCTAGCATTGCCCTGGTTAAATGCTGGAGGCCTCAGTCAAAAGGCAGCTAGCATGCACCTGGCTGAAGGTACCCTTTGTTGGTTTTTTTTGACTGCTAGGAAGGGGTGGCTAGTCCCTTCGAATCTTATGGGCTTTTTAGGTTCATGCTTCGACTCCTCTCCATGGTATGTTGTAGGGAAAGAGCTACCTTGATTGCCTTTATCTAGGACTGGCTTTTATCTTCAACTTCAGCTTCCTCATTTCTTTTGTACCCTTTCCAAGATATGTCATTTCACTCATGCCTTATCATTTTATCTCCCTTTGGAGGTACAGGTCCCTTGGGAAATTTGGACATTTCATCCAACTCTCGGTGGGTGGTGGCTCCCTTATTCATTAGAATATCTAGGTAGTGTCGACTAAGGAGGCATAACTCCTTCCTATGCAAGCAAGCCGTTTTGATTCTCATCATCAGGAAGGTGCTATGCTGATGCTAATGATGCCCTTTATTGATGCTGTGTATGCATGTTGCTGATTGTTTGTTTTTGATTATATGCTATAATATGTAGCTGGGAAAGTATGAATGCTGAAGAGAAAAGGAAACATGAATGCAAAAGAAATAATGAGTGCATGGATACAGACAAAGAAGGCTTTGCAAGGTAAGGATACATCCCTAGTCATTGGTAGTACTTCTTCAAGTAACACGAGTTGATTAGTTCTGATTGCTTGATGTCATCCATATTCTCTAGGATTGTTGTGCTCCTAGAGAAGATCTGCTTGATAATAAACGGGCTATGCCAGTTAAGCTAGAATTTGTCATAGGCATCAGGGAGACGAATGGCTCGCATGACTAAGTCTCTCAACGTAAAGCTCTTGAGTCAGATTTTCTTTTGATATGCTCTTGCTATTCTCTTCTGGTAGCATTGGGCATGGTGTATGGCCTACAATTTGTGTTCATCAATTAAATTCAGTTGAACGCAACAATACTTGACCCTTCTGCTTCTTCTAGCTTGGCCTCTCTCAAGATCCTTAGTGATGAAATCTTTACTTCGATAGGTAGAACAACTTCCATGCCACAAACCAATGAATAGAGAGTTGTCCTTGTTGAGGTCCAGACTGACGTTCTGTAAGCCCACAACGCATATGAGAGCTTGTCATGCTAGTCCTTGTGGGTTTTTGCAATTTTTTTTCTAGATCTTGGTGAGGTTTTTGTTGGTCGACTTAACTATACCGTTCATCTATGGATGGTAAGGGGAGGACTTGTGGTGGTCGATCTAGTAGTTTTCTAGGTAGTCCTCAACTCTCTTAGCTACAAAGTTCTTTCCATTGTCCGAGATAATTCCATGCGTAACCCCATATCAAGTAATGATGTTGTTGCGGATAAACTTCTCTGTCGGTACAACGATGACTGTTGTGTAAGAAGCTGCTTCTACGCACTTAGTGAAGTAGTCAATGGCCACTAGGATATAGCGATGACCATTAGAGGTGGCTAGATGCACGGCTCCGATGACATTTATGCCCCAAGTAGAGAAAGGCTATGGCAAGGACATGTTTTGCAATTGCTATGTGGGTGTGTAGATGAAGTTCCCATGGATCTAGCAGTTATGGCATCTACACACAAACTGACAACAATCTGCTTTCATGGTTGACTAAAAATAGCCTTACAACATAATCTTTTTGGCCAACAGTACTCCATTCATGTGCAGTCCACATGTTCCTACATGGACTTGGAGCGTTAGAGTGTCAGCTTCTTTTTTGTTCACGCATCTTAGGAGCATCTGATTGTAAGATCTTTTGTATAGGTGCCCAGCTCCTAGCACATATTTTGAAGCCAAACGCATCATGGTCTTTCTGTCTA
Source organism: Posidonia australis (assembly GCA_024699735.1). NCBI lineage: Eukaryota > Viridiplantae > Streptophyta > Magnoliopsida > Alismatales > Posidoniaceae > Posidonia > Posidonia australis. The sequence goes on from JAMKQA010251792.1 coordinate 7,826, forward strand.
TTGAGGAGGTGCTTGGTGGGAGATTGTTGGTCTTCAAGAAAACTTTGATATCGTGATACCACAACAACTCCACTATGGCATCTACTTCCTCTATGCTCATGCAGTGTGCAGGTTGTTCTACACCGCTGATTGATATATCAACTTCATGGTCCTATAGTATTGAGAGTCAGGATGCTAAAGTCACTAGTGCATCTGCATAGGTGTTCTTCACTCTATTTATAAAAAAGAAGCAGATCTCTTCAAATTCTTTGATGAGCTTCAACAAATATGTGTGGTACGGTACGAGCCTGAGATATTTGGTCTTCTAGTTGCCATTGACTTGGGACATGAACAGCATCGTGTCACCATGGACTTGTAGTCTTTGTGCACCATGCTCAAGTGCAGCCTGTAGCCTAAGGATGCATGCTTCATACTTTGAAACATTGTTGGTGCATTCAAAGGCTAGCTTTTTGGCAAAAGGGATCAACTATCCCTGCGGTGTTGCAAGTACTGCACCGATGCCCATGCCTTGCTTATTGATGGCGCCATTAAAGTATAAGTGCCATTGTAGCTAGTCTTCAGGGTCTCTGGATTTTGAGTCTTCCATGGTGAACAAAATGTTCGTCAAGGAATTGAGTTTGTAAGGGCTGATACTTTGGTAAGGGTAAGTCAGCCAAGTGATCTACCATAGCTTGCCCCTTCATTGATTTATGTGTGACGAAAGTGATGTTCTATTGGGATAACAACACCTACCACCCACCTACCTTCTAGTGCTGGCTTCTAGAACCAGTATTTCATGGGATCATGTTGGCACAATAGTAGGATTGGATACACTATCATATAGTGCCTTAATCTCAAGGTAACCCAAACAAAGGATAAGCAAACTTTCTCAATTGAACTGTACTTAGCTTCATAGTCATTACATTTTTTGCTTAGGTAGTAAATTGCTCTTTCCTTGTGCCTTGACACATCATGCTAGCCTAATACTGCACCCGTGGAATGTTGCGTGACTAAGAGATAAAGAAGCAGCGGTTGCCTTGGTTGGGTGGAACCAAAACCAAAGGCCTAATCAATAGTGGCTTGATTTTATCAAACATAGCTTGACATTCTTTGCTCCAGCTTATTTGTACATTCTTTCATAGGAGCTTGAAGAATGGCTCGCAGATAGGAGTGAGCTACATGATAAACCTGCTAATATACTACAACCACACTAGCAATCCTCGGACCTCCTTTTCTATAGTAGGGGAAGGCATATCTATAATGGCACTTGCTTTGTTGGGATCCACCACGATTCCCCTCTAACTAATGATATATCTGAGGAGTTTGCCCGATGATACTCTAAATACGCACTTGTTGGGGTTGAGATGGAGCTTGTATTGCCTCAAGCGGTCGAATAGCTTCCTTCGGCAAAAGTTGTGATCCTCGGACTCTCTGGATTTAGCAATCATATCATCCATGTAGACCACAACTTTTTGGTGTATCATGTCGTGGAATAATGCAGTCGTGGCTCTCTAGTAAGTTGCGCCTGCATTCTTGAGTCCGAAAGGTATTACCTTGCAGCAAAAAGTCTCGTAAGGGGTGATGAAGGTTGTCTTGTCCATGTCCTCTCCTGCCATTATGATTTAGTTATATCCTAATAAGTCATTCATGAATGACAACATCTTATGCCTTACAATATTGTTGACTAGGACGTCGATGTGAGGTAATGGAAAGTCATCCTTTAGACTTGCTTTGTTGAGATTTTAGTAATCTATGCACATGTAGATTCTCCCATCTTTCTTCGGCATAGGCACGATGTTTGCAAGCCATTTTGGATATAAGATGACATTGAGAAAGCTAACTTTGTATTGCTTCATGATTTTTTCTTTGAGCTTCAGAAGCCATTGTGCTCACCAGCTCCTGAGCTTCTGCTTAACTGGCTTTGCATTGGGCTTGAGTGGCAGTGTGGACACTACTACCCTGACATCTAGACTGACCATATTATCGTAGCTCTAGGGAAAGACATCTGCATACTCTTTCAGAAAAGTGATGAATCTTGCTTTTGCTTGTGGTGACAGCTTGGCATTGATGTGTACTTCTTTGATGTCTTCTATCGTGCCAATGTTTACTAGCTTTGTTTCTTCTTTGATGTGCATGTTTGGGCCTTCTGGATCATTATCATAGGATTGGAATTCTGGTGGTACTTCATCATTTTCATTTGCACCTATATCGTCCTCCTCCTCAGATGTTGTAGGCTCAGACAAGATCTCCTTCTCAAAAATGGGATTTGTGATATCGAAGGGGAGGATATGCTTTGACTCCCGCCCTTGCTGATGCTTGACGACAATCACATTGACTCTAGTGTTCTTGTAACTATGTTGTGTGGCCTCTACATTGGTGGTTTCTGGACCTACTGGTAGGCTAGGTCACTCCACTTCTTCTTCTACTACTACTTCATTTGTATTTTTGGTTTTTTTTTGCATTTTTTGATATTTTGTTTGTGTTTTCTTTGCTATTTACAAGTGGTACTGCAATGTGGCAGTTGTTCATCTATTGACTAATGGGATTGCTACTGCCTAGGTTTTTGCTCGAACCTAATTCAGTAGTTTTTTTGACCCCCACCCAGCCTAAGGTGGGGCTACAATTGAACATACCACCTTGATCCAACCTCCACTAATTGTTGGGTGTTGAACTCTTCTGGCTTGGTGATTGACGACTTTGCTTCTTCTAAGACCATGATGGGTGATTACTCTTGTCGCCATGGGGATGGTATTGACTCTTCTGCTACTACCTTTGCTCCACTTCTTCTGCTGTTGTTGCTTCAATCGTATTTTTGGTTTTTTGTGTGTTTTCTTTGCTATTTACAAGTGGTATTGCAATCTAGCAGCTGCCCTTCTACTAACTGATGGGATTGCTCCCACTTAGGCTTCCGCCCAAACCTAATTTAGTGTTTTTTGACCCCTACTCAGCTTGAGGTGGGGATACGATTGAACATACCACCTTGATCCACCCTCCACTGGTTGCTAGGTGATCAACTCTTTTGGCTTGGTGGTTGCTGACTTTGCTTCTTCCAAGACCATGATGGGTGACTGGTCTTGTCGCCATAGGGATGGTACTAGCTCTTCTACTACTGCTATTGCCTTTCCGTTCTCAATTCTGCGGTGTTTTGCCATGTCCTTGGCCAATATCGCTAGCTGCTCCTAGAACAAAACCTCAAATCGTTAAGCACACTATCAATATGGGCTTCTACCTCAGCCCCCTCTTTTTCATTGGAAGCAAGGTCAATATAATATCCATATACTGGCCTTGTTTCCTATATTCCTTGCTTGGAGGGCCCCATTGCATGGGTTGTTCCTCATGCCAATAATTGGATTGGCTACTGTGATAATGCAGCTTGCCAAATTGGCACGATTGTCAGTGAGACAGCTATTGGTGGTGAAGCTGTTACTCAAGGAGCTGCCAATGGTATCGAGACTAGTGAAATTGCTGATGGGTGGACTGTTGATGGTGGTACTAAAATCGAGACTACTGATGGAAGAACTACTGTTGGTGGTACTAAGCTGAGACTGTTGATGAGAAAACTGCTGGTGGTGGTACTGAAATCGAGACTACTGGTGAGAAAATTGCTAATAGTGGTACTGAAGCTGAGACTGTAGATGGGAAAACTACTAATGGTGCTGAAACTGAATTTGCTAGTGCTGAAACTAAAACTGCTGATAGGAAAAGTGTTGTTGGAGGTATAGAGATTGAAATTGCTATTGGGGCTAAAACTAAAACTATTGGTGCAAAAATTGTTGTTGGTGCTAAAATTGAAATTGTTGATGGGAGAATTGCTGTTGGTGATGAGATTGCGGGTGGAACTATAGTCAAAGTGGCTGGGGGAAGTGGAACTACTGATGATGTTGGAATTGCTGATAGAAATGAGAGTTGAAATGCTGATGAGGGAACTGCTGGTGATACTACAATTGTCAATGGAATTGGTGATGGTAGTGCTTGTAGACACACTAGTTTCACAATCGCCCAACGGCAGACTCCCCCAGAAGATTGTGCTCTGGTTGATGCAAATGCAACCATCCCTTTTGTCCAACACCTTATTCCAAAGCCACCTATTAAACCCTAAAACCTAAGCCTCAAGCAAACCACTAACCCAGGCCCATTTAGTGATCAATGCTCAATGAAATAGGCCAAGATCCATGCATTTGGGCTTTGCAATAGGTCCATCGTGTGTAGCACTCACGTGTCTCCCTCGTGTGTGTGGATGTAGGATTTTTAGGGAGGTTCTCTTAGTGTACGTGTTTTGTAGCATTTCGTCACTTCGCTTGTGTTCCTTTGGTTTATAGCCAACTTCTTCACTCTACGTATGTCGAAGTCGGTGTAGTCGCCACTCTCGATTTGCTTTTGCTGGTCCTTAAGATACTTGGGGAGATGTGTGAGTTGGGGGTTCAGCTACCTTAGGACAGCACCTGCCTGTACTGGTGAGCTTCTTCTTCCTCTTCTTTTCCTTACAAAATAATATTAAAATAATAAAATACTGATTAATACAGTGTAGTAAATGGCTTAAAGTAAATTAAAAATTAATATGAAATAAGAGGGAAGATACTTACTCGAGGGGTTTTATCACCCCAGTTGCAACTATTATAATGCCTAGCTATAACATGCAATAAAATGAAATGCAATATGCAAAAATAATAGAAAAGAAAAGCCCCTTTTTATGCATGAAATGCGAGATGATGACGTGGTGTGGCCGAAGTTGTAAGAAAATTTAAGCAAGAACCTCTCTACTCTCTTTCTTAGAGTAATTTCCCCATATGTGTAGATGGTGGTGTGACCAAGCCGGTGGAACCCTACACGGCTCTCCTACGGTGCGTGGAAGCACACGAGGAGTCCTGATACGGTCACGACAAAGATGGTGAATTCGGAGAAGAAGATTGGACTTAGAAACACGAAGGAAAGATAAGAAAAGGATAAGGAAAGGAGTCGCCACCTAGTCTTTTAATGGAAAGACGAGGAAAACCAAACACAAAGGAAAAACCAAAAGAAAACTAGGCAAAGAAAACCTATGCATGCTCCGTGCCTAATGGATGTAGTGCACAAATCAATACGGGCCAGAGAAAAGGTAAGTATTCTTGTTACGCATGGGGAAGGGATTAGGCACCCCCATGTGCTAGAAGAAATCGGTCTTTCTTGGTTTCCTACTTACTATTGGTCTATTGTGTGTATGCTTGCCTATTTTGAATGCACATGCTAAAGATGCGAAAACATGCCAAATCAAAGAGAAGAAATGAATAAAAAGAAAAATGTTAATCCAAGGGACAAATGTTGTCATTGAAAATGCTGCTTTACTGTATGCCCGTGGGCGATGGGGGAAATCGTGAAAATCGAGAATACTCGGAAAGCATCACGTAAATAAGCGAAAAATCAAAGAAATTCGAGAAAATAAAATTGGGGAAAATAATCCTCATTCGGGTCATTGTCGGCATTGTCAAGCCTGTTAATGTACGCCCTCGGGCGATAGAAAACCAATCAAATCAAAAATGTGAAAGTTAGAAGAAATCCAGGATACGATGGGAAAACCAAGTCTGAAATGAGTTGAAAATGCGTGCATGATGCAAGGTAGATGACATGAGAAAATATGCAGGAAAATAAGTGCAAAATGCATGTATGAGCAAAAAAGTGTAAATTCCAGGGACTTTTGCACAAAATTCCCAAATTATGAATGAAAACTAAAATTTTGAGGCTTAATCATCAAAAATACATAGGAAAACACATTTTATGTAATTTTGAAGAAATCTGGGGTCCAATGTGCAAAACTGTGCATTTTTGGTCAAATTCAAGATCCCTAGGCTTCAATATGCAATTTGCTAGTGAAACATGTACTTAATGCAATTCTAAAGAAATTTAGGATTAAATGTGCAAAATAAAGAGTTTATGTTTGAAAATAGGAAGTTTCAGGGATTTTTGTGCAATTTCTCCCAAGAGAATATGCATTTAGTGAGAAATCAGTAAAATTCAGGGGCTAAAACACAATTTTGAACACATCTGAATATATGTTTAAATTCCTAGGGTTTAATTTGCAATTATGCCAGAAAAGTATGCATTCAGAACAATTTTAGTAAAGCTCAGGGTTTTAAATGCAAAAATGTTGGACTTAAATGCATGAAAAGAAGCTCAGAGGGTTTATACCAAATTTTAAAGCATGGAAAACGCTAATAAGAATGTACAGGGGGCACATTGCAATATTTTAGAACAAATATTATTAAAACGATTTAAAATCTATTGCAAGGACCTAAATGTAAGAAAAAAAGGGACCAATTTGTAAGAAAAGAGGGACCTCAGTGCAATAAAAGAAACTCTCAGAAGTTTATTCAAAAGAAAACTTTATTTTTAATTTTTTTTAAAGGAAAAAAGAGACGACGGTTGTTAGAGTAGGTTGTTATGGTTAGTTAGATGTTGTTGGAAGTTGTTACAAGTTGTAATAGGTTTTTATAATGAAGGTGGGAAGTAGTTTAGGTTTGTTTAGGTGGTTAGAGGTTGTTATAGGTGGTTATGATGAAGGTGGGAAGTAGTTAGGATTTGTTTTGGTGGTTAGAGGTTGCTATAGGTTGTTATGATGAAGATGGGAAGTGGTTAGGTTGTTAGGGTTTGAAATTATGGTTTGAGGTTTGACTTAAGGTTTAGGGTTTGACTTAGGGTTCTATTTAGAGTTTAGGGTTTAGGATTTGGATTAGGGTTTAACCTAGGGTTTAGGATTTGGATTAGGGTATAACCTTGGGTTTAGTGTTTTTTAAGGTTTGGATTTTGAATTTGATTTGAGTGGATTTTGAGTTAATTTTAGGGTTTTGAGTTAGTTTTAGGGTTTTGAACTAGGTGAATTTCAAATTTGATTTAGGTTATTTTTAGGGTTTACGGTCCCACTACAAGCATATGGGGTGTCTATAAGTGGTCTCAGTGTCCTTCCTAAAAGACTAGGGGTGCCCCTCTATTTATAGAAGCACAGGAGGATCAAAAAAGGCAAAAAGATCCAAAAATGACATGATTATACAGCTACCAACAAAAGTTTTCATTTTAAAAGTGTTGTACGCCAAAAAGCTGGTGTTCTACCTTAAATGCCCAAAATTAGACGTTCAACACACCTAAGAGTAATAGCTGTCTAATCAAGGAATGTTTCATCAATTAATGGGCTAATTGGTATCATTGAAGATTAAAGGAATCTTCCAAAAAAGGGAATCTTTTGAATTCAAAATTTTTCAAAGGAAGAAAGTGGTTAATGTGACATTATTGAGTTGTCATAAGATGTAGAAAACATAGCGTCTAACGTTAGACGTATAGATCTCAACGTTCAACACAATTAGTCTAGGAACTTGCCAGATGTAGTTACCAATTCAAATGTAGTCAAATGAGTGATTTAATGAGGTAATAAAGACCCCTAAGCATGGCAAGAAGAGTCCAAAATAAAAACTTTGGCTAAATGATAGGGAACAGAATTAGGGGCGTTAAACGCTTCGGAAGCAGCGTATAACGTTAAACGCTAGATATCATGCGTATAACGTTATATGCTGGAAATCATGTGTATAACGTTGTACTCTGACATTGTAGCATTCAATGGTCTGAATTTGTAATTGGTACTTGAAGGGTATTTGGGCTGAGGAAAAGACTTCTAAGGATGAATGAGACATGTAATGGGACCTAATAAAAATATAGGAGTGCTAAAACAGGATATCTATAGATCGCCCTACCTTGAAGATTGTTTCAGCACAAAACTAGCTTTAAGACTTGATGATATTGTCATGTGGCATGACTCAAGGGGTTTTAAAAGGAAGAAGGAGGTCTAACACTTGGATATGAGTCTAAGTTGTTACTAAGTTGGAAGGAGTAAGAAGATCCAACACCTGCTGCCACCAGGCTAGATAAGAGATAGAGTTGAATAAGGAATCCAACACTTAGATTCATGGGAGGAACCAACACTTGGGTATGAAACCAAGATGGGAAGGGATAAGAAGATCCAACACCTGCTGCCACCAAGCTAGATAAGAGGTCAAAAGGATCGAGTTGGATAAAACATCCAACACTTGGGAATTTTGAGCTACATAAGAATCAAGCTAGATAAGGATCCAACACTTGATGAATTGCTCTTGAGAGACACAGCCTCAGTGGTTGCCTAAGGGGGTCATAAAGGAAAGACTCAGCCTCAAGGGTTGCCTAAGGGAGTCAAACTAAGGACATGGCCTTTGCGGTTGCCTAAGGGGATCTAACAAAAGACACGCCCTTAAGGGTTGCTTAAGGGGGTTAAACTAAAAAACACGGCTTTTGGAATTGCCTAAGGGGATCAAACTAAAAGATGCGGCCTTGGGGTTTGCCTGAGGGGGTCAAACTAAAGAACATGGCCTCGAAGGTTGCTTGAGAGGGTTAAACTAAAAGACGCGGCCTTAGGGATTGCCTAAGGAGGTAAACTAAAAGACGCAGCCTCAGAAGTTGCCTGAGGGGGTCAATCTAAAGACACAACCTTAAGAGTTGCTTATGGGGGTCAAACTAAGAGACATGACTTCAAGGATTGCCTGAGGGAGTCAAACTAAGAGACGCAGCCTCAAGGGTTGCCCGAGAGGGTTAAACTAAAAACATGGCCTTGGGTTGCCTAAGGGGGTCAAACTAAAAGACATGACCTTAGGGGTTGCCCAAGGGGGTTAAACTAAGAAATGTGGCCTCAGGAGTTTCCTGAGGGGGTCAAACTACGAGACACGGGCTCAAGGGTTACCCATAGGGGTCAAACTGAAAGGGCATAGCCTCAAGAATTATCTAAGGGGGTCTAACTGAAAGGACACAACTTTAGGCATTACCCGAGGGGGTCAAACTAAAGAACATCGCCTCAGGCATTACCTAAGGGGATCAAATTAAAAAGACGTGACCTTAGAGGTTGCCCGAGAGGGTCAAACTAAATGGAAGAACACAACCACGGGGGTTGTCCGAGGGGGGTCAAATGAAAGGACACAACCTTTAGGGTTGCCCAAGGGGGTTAAACTACGAGACGCGGCCTCGGAGGTTACCCAAAGGGGTCAAACTAAGAGACACGGCCTCGAGGATTGCCTAAGGGGGTTAAACTAAATATAAGGACACTGCCTCTAGTATTACCCGAGAGGGTCAAATTGAAAGGACACGGCCTTAGGTGTTATCCGAGGGGGGTCAGATTGAAAGTCATGGCCTCGGGGGTTGCCCAAAGGGGTCAAACTAAAGACATGGCCTCAGGGGTTATCGAAGGGGGTCAAACTAAGAAATGCAGCCTCAGAGGTTGCCTAAGGGGGTAAAATGAAGCACATGAGACAACTGACACTTGGGTAAGAAAGTTTGAAAGAGGACAATTGGCACTTGGGCAAGGAAATCCTAAAAGTCACTAAAAAGACAATCAACACTTGGGCGAGGAAGTCTAAAAAGGATAATCGACACTTGAGTTAGGAAATCCTAAAAGATATTGGAATAGACAACCAGCACTTGGGCGAGGAAGTCTAAAAGAGGATAACCGGCACTCTTGGTATGGAAATCCTAAAAGATATTGGAAGAGACTACTGGCACTTGGGCGAGAAAGTCTAAAAATAGATAACTAGCACTCTATCGAGGAAATCCTAAAACAAGATTGAAAAAATGATCGACACTTGGGTGAGGAAGTTTAAATAAGATAATCGGCACTCGGTCGAGGAAATCCTACAAAGGTATTGAAAAAGTCACAATCAACACTTCGGCGAGGAAGTCTAAAAGAGGATAACTAGCACTCTGGCAAGGAAATCCTAAAAGACAATGGAAGAGACAATCAACACTTGGGTGAAGAAGTCTAAAAGAGGATAACCAACGCTTGGGTGAGGAAATCCTAAGAGATATTGGAAAAAGACAATCAGTATTGGGGTGAGAAAGTCTAAAAGATGATAATCGATACTTTGACGAGTAAATCTAAAAGGGTACTGAAGAGAAGACCGACACTTGGGTGAGGAAGATAACTGACACCCTGGTGAGGAAATCCTAAAAGATATTGGAAGAGACAACCCACACTTGGGCGAGGAAGTCTAAAAGAGGATAATTGACACTTAGGGGAGGAAATCCTAAGAGATATTGGAAAGAGAGAACCGACACTTGGGTAAGGAAGTCTAAAAGAGGACTGGAAAGAGACAACCAGTACTTGGATAAGGAAGTCTAAAAGAGGATTGGAGAAGTTGGAGATGGTCAACTCAGACGACCACTCAAATTGCACTGTGATGCAATGTAATATGGTTTGCATGGATGCATGTTGGTGGAAATGCAGGTAGGACGGTTTTGACATGCAATGCATGACCCTGAATAGTGAGGTTCCTTCATCACAACCTGCTGTGATTTATATATCAGGATGGCTCAAGAATTTGGCTCACCATTTAAAGCAGAGTGATACATAAATGCAATTTATCATAGTCGAATACCCTTTAATTGAGTGTAGCCTACACTCTCCATAGGGATCATCGTTATATGACATGTAAATTAGCAAGAGAAAGGTCCATGATGTTCTCGGGTGTCTAGCCAAAAGGAGGGGTGACCTTCTCTTTGCTAATTACGTTGGCTATGTTGAGTCATGGCTGAAAAACACATGAATTCTAGTGTATTTAGTTTGCATCTATATCAGGAGTGTTGGACGTAGGCATCTATACATCTAACGTATGATGCAAACATTTGGGTGTCTAACACTTGCAAGTCTTTTGGCCATTAAACGCAGTTTTGATTGGCATCTAACATAAGATGCAATGTTTTTAGCATCATACATGTTGAGCCTTTTAACAGGCTCTGCACCCTTTTCTTCTCCATTTTCCTGCTTATTACTCCTATCCTCTTATTTTCCAATGATGATGAGCCTTCCCTTGGTGGTTGTGGCATCCTTCCATGCTCCTTTGGTGAGCATTTCTATGCTTCCTTGGTGTGAAGCAGCGAGCATAGGCATAGTTGTGGCAGCACTTCCGACAGCGGTACAGCGGTAGTAGGAAGTGCTTGGGTGATTTCGGTGGCAGTGCGTGGTTCCGGTGATGTGAGGGCAGCTCTGACAACACTTGGGCACAATTACAAGCATTGGTAAGCTCCTTCTTCCTTTACATTCTTTGCTCAATTCTCTTCCTCTTTTGTTTTCCTCTAGTGTATTTGTCCAACCCCTATTGGGTTTCTTTTTGGAGTTGATGCCTTGTTTTTGGAAAATGTATATGAGGCCAAAGAAGCATGCTCGTAGATGTTAAGGGCCATCGACGTTTGGTAGGCCTAAGCCAACTTCGGCTTCTTCATTAGTGGAGCCGATCGCATTGGAGGTGACAGAGGGGCCTGCGGTAGCCAAGGCCAAGACACGGATAGGCATGGAGATTCTTGTGGCTGTAAAGGATCCATTGCCAGTTGAGGGGGAGACCCCGATCACATCCCTAGTCATGGACATTAATGGCTCCGAAAGTTCAAGTTCGGAGTCATTCATTCCCTCGACCAAGGATTTGGAGGAGGTGAAGGCAGAGTCAGATGATGTGACTCCCAAGGTAGATCCTACTACTGTGGCACCTATAGCTGTGTAAGTTAAGGATGACGCCTTGTGTAGACACCCCGATTTTGAGGTAACCCAGGAATGAGAGTCCTTATGTTGCTTTGGATGTGATCAGCCATCAAACCTAGCCCCAAGCCTATTAGCAAGCCAGAACCCAGAAATCTGTGAGTTAGCTGGGCGCACCAAGGTGGCGCACCAAG
>JAMKQA010251793.1:0-12430 GCA_024699735.1 Posidonia australis
GCGTGAGTGACAAGAATGCCACCCAGTACGTGCCCCAAAACAACACTAAAAGCACAGAAAACCTTGCTAGAAAGCATCATTTTCAAAACCTTTATGTGCAATTCTCAAAACTCGTAAAGCAATGCTTTTCAAACTTTTCTTTTCTTTCCTTTCAAAATCTCATGTTTTTTCAAAGCCTTTATTCTCAACACTGGAGAAAACCAATCATTTCATCTAGTTTCCTAGCCCAAAACATCATTTAAAACCATAGGCACAATTTACCACAAAACTGGGCTAGAAACTAGTTCTCATATACAAGTCCACATTTCCATTCCATAACTGGTCATATCACCCTGGCCACAGGCGATCGACCTAGCCTCAAGCAGCTGGTGTGGATTCCATGTCACCACACCCACAATGCAGTGCCACGATGAACCACCCCGTACTGGAGTTCAACCGCCCCGGTCGCAGCCTCAAAATGTACCCTCACCGGTACAAGCACGAAGTACGTCCTAGGGACGCCTTGGTGCCCGAGTAACTGGGGACTCTAACCCCAGCCCCGTACAACACCAGCACTGAGGGTAGTCCGGGTCTCTTTCACCCCGGGGCCTACAATACCACCACAGTCTCGAGGCTCCTACCTCGAACCGCACACTCGGCAACCACACTTACCAAGGACACGTCCCCGACCTATCTTGATGTCTCACAACCTCGTCGGCAAGTCCTGGTTCGCTTGTGGTTCCTACGAATTTCTTTCATTCATTTCTTTAAAACCATATGCAATTTTCTTTGCAAAACATCCATAAAACCTCATTTTATTCATAAAATCCTTGCAATCACATGCATTAATCATTAAAACATTACCTGTGGTCCTTAAGCCCACATATCCTCTCATGGTCTATCATACCATGCATTCACACCCCTTATTGGGTCCACATTAATTCACATGCCATATTTTCTATCTTTCATAGAAAAACATCATTTAAAATTAGCTTAACAACATGCATCTCATTTCATGAAACCTCCACGCATTCCATACATTTATCATGTATTTATCATGCATTTATCCACATTTAATCATCATTTATTTTGCATTAATCAATATCATTCTGGGTCCAAAACGGCATACCGTTTTTCGTTCCGGTCGACCGAAATTCCCTGATTCGGTCGACCGAGACAAAACGGCATTCCGAAACCCTGACAGATAAACCAGTTCCCCCTGAAAACGGTCGATCGAAATCATCCGATCGTCCGAAATCCCCTGATTCGGTCGATCGAAACATTCCGATCGTCCGATTCAGTGATCCAGGGGTCTACCTGGGGGCATTTCGGTATGCCGAAACCAATTCGGCATACCGTTTTCTGCCATTGCAGAAAACGTCCCAGGCCACCTTCCTCCCTTTCTCCCCCAAGTGGGAGTGAGGATCGGATTCCTCAAACCAATACCATAAATTTCCAATAAAACATGGGGTGTAGACCTCCAAGTCTACTTCAAAACCCCTCAAACAAATCACAAATCCATTAAGCATGTTGTTCTAACAAAAAACACAAAGCCATGGTGCTCAAAACGCATTACTATAGCATGCTTTCACAATATCCACGAAATCCGCACAAAAACCCCATAAAATAGCATGATCACATCCTAAACATGTTATTCAACTCATTCACATCATTTCCACATTTCATCATGATTTAAACAACATTTTCATGCATTAAATCCATTATTTGCCCTAAAATGGCATATGCTGCTAAAGGAAGAGAAGAGGGATGAGGACGTGTACCTGGCTCCGGCGAGCCTCGCGTACCCTCCTCTGGTGGTGCACAGCACCAACCCAACCTCCCCACGCTGGCGCGAGCTCTCCAGACGCGCGAAGCCTCCGCAGCAGCCACCCACTCCTCTCGTTCCCTCCCAACTCCTCTGCTTCTCCCTTGAGCCAAGCACCTCCCTTTAAAGCTCCCCGCCATGCCAGCCTCCCCAGAATCCCGCCGACGCTCCTCAGCTGCTCGTAGCCCTGAGCGGAGGGGATAGATCGGGCAGTCCTCCCCCGCTAGCTCACGAGACTTGCAGGCTCGTCACGGGTGCGGAGAAGAGAAAACGGGTGAAGGCCTTGCACAGTTGGCTCTTGACCGAGTCAAGGCCCAAGCCCAAGCCCAAGTGGGTCCACCACAAGCACGGTTCTCAAGGCAGAACTGACCCACTGGCCACAGAAACACATCACAGGGGAGAAACCAGAGGACAAAACATAGAGGGAACCCACAACCAACAAACACAAATTGGATTTACCATTAATAAACCATAACAAATAATCACAAGAAATCCATGGTTTATATTAAAATGGAAAAATCCAAGCACAGATGTTACAGGTAAAGACAATGTGAATAAAAATATATGAATGCTCCGTGCTAAATGAATGCGACACATAGGTCAATATATGCCAAAGAAAGGGTATGGACTCCCATTACACATAGGGAAGGTGTTAGGCATCCCCATATGCCTGACGAATTGATCTTTCATGACTGATTCACTTGCTTGTGTGGCTATGTAGGTGTAGACACCTCGATTTGTAGCCACTTGTTGGTAAATTTCTTTGGAAGAGTTCACCACTATTGTGACGAGGCAATTCCCAACACTAGAACCCAAATAGCATTTAAAACCTATCCAATACAATAAACTAATTCCTAAACACAAACCCGAAGTCCATTGATGATCCAATTAATCAAACACAAGCCTTGACCTATACTAAGCGTAAATTTTGAGTGCACATTTGGGGCGCATCTTTAAGGCACACTTTTAAGGTGCACCTAGGTGGAGCATTGATTTGTATCAGTTGAATCAACACGTCTATTGGTTTGCCCAACTCTCTTGCTACCTATTAGCCACCAATTGTACAAGGACCCTCATGCCCTCATCCTCAAACCTAATTCCACCCATTCCCATGCATGATTCCATGTGAGGGAGGCTCTTAGTTTGCAAGACTTTTGAGTTCCTGGTGGTTACATTTTAAGGGTTTAAAAGTTTCCAACTCTGGCTCTCTTTGTGTAGGCGAGCACCCCTGGGAAAACTCTCAACCATCCTTTAAGCTCTCTCTCTCTCTCTACTTCCCTCAAGATTGGAAGTATCCCACGTTATGACACTTGGACCCGATTATCCGTTTTTAATTGTAAACCATGTAATTAATTGTAATATTGTATAAATGGTTAATTAATGGATAATATGTTGTTTCTAGGGTGTGTGGCGGTTTGTTGGCTTTCTGTGCACCTGTTTGTGATTGTGGGACCAATGTGGAATCTGGTCAAGGATGCACAGTTGCCACGGTTTGCGTGCTCGTCATTTCCCTCTTCTTTCTTTCCTTTTTCCTTCTCATCTTTTTCCTTCCTCTTCTCCCCACGAGCTCTCATTTTCTTCCTCACTCGCGACCGACATCTCGTCTCCTCAGCCAGGCGATGTGTTGTGGATTGTGTGTGGTTGATAACAGAGCGAGGGAGATAAATGGGAAGGGAGGATGAAGGAGGAGGAAGTAGTGGCGGCGAGCCAGAGGCCAAGAGAAGTTGCATCCATGGGAGAGGGAGTGAGGCCGAAGGTTCGCGCTATGCTAGGGTTGCGTCGAAGGTTGGGGAAGCCCACAAGGACTACTGAAGCTCGGCCAAGTACATGCCTCTCACCTTCCCCTCTGTTCTTCTCTTTTCGGTAGGGAATTAAAAATGCCTAAATGCATGCAAAAATGGGGGAAAATGTGAAATGGGTAGGAAATTGAATGTATTACATGGATATGTTGAGATCTTGAGATTTGAAGGAGTTTTCATTGGGTTTATGCATGAGAATGCCATATATATTTTAAGACTAATCTCTGAGTATGTTGTCTTTGAGAATTTATATTTTAATGCATGGTGAATGGATTTGTAAATGGTTTGAAGGGTTTTGAAGTAGACTTAGAGGTCTACACCCCATGTTTAATGTGTAATTTTTGGTGTGTATATGGTGGATCTGTCGGAGGTCCCAATTCCGGTGAACACATAGTTTGGGCTTAGGGGATGTGTTCTGAGATGGGGCATTTTGGTATGTTGAAATGGGTTTGGCATAGCGTTTTGTTGTCAGATTTTGACCAGAGACCCTAATTCGACAAACCAAAAATGTCTAGTCTTCCATTTTAGGGGATTTTGGTCTACTGAAGGTATTTTGATCAACTGAAATAGGGATTTTTGGACGACCAAATCTCAAATTCAATCGACCATTCTATGTGTTTGATGCCCAAATCGGTATACCGATCTAGTTCAGTCTGCCAAACCAGACCCTTGGGCCATATGAATGAGAACGCATGAAAATGGGTAATGGACATGTAGTAATGCAGTTTTCCCCCATGTGGATGGCATGGAAGAGTATAGAATTCAATAATGAAATTGAATATGGTTTTGGACTTGAGGCCCCAAAAATGAAAGAAATTGATATGTGCTTGGTTTGATGTGATTTTTGGGCATGAAACCCAATAATGAATAAGAATGTATGGTTTTATATGATTTTGAGCTTGGGACCCAAATAGAGGGTCATAATTAGCTTGGGAATGATTCCCTGCAAAGAAAAGACAATTAGCAATGGTTTTGAAAAGAAAACCCAAGAGTTTTGAAAAAGAAATGATAATGTGTTGTAGAGCCACGAGGGGTTGGTGTCGATAATGTGTGAGGAGTATGAGACTCCAAAGAAACCAATTGTCAGATACGACTGTGGTTGCCAGTGGGAGACCACGAGAGGTTGGTGTCAGCAATTGGTATGAGATCGATTGTTAGAAATGACAATGGTCATCGAGTTTGAGATAGTGTAGGCTGAGCCTAGGTTTATGAACCTAGGTTTTTTGGTCACCAATGGGACATCAAAAAAGACATATCCCCGTGCATATGAAATGACATTGAGGCCTATTGACTGGAGCAGTATCCTCCCACACAGGGAACTTCACCATAGTAGTGCAGGAAAGTAGGGGAAATCGTGTCCTCACCTACTGCTTAGGTGCCCAGTTACCTTTGATCAAGGTAACACTAATAAGAAAAGTGGAAATAAAATGTGTGGTTTAACTAGAACTAGACCTATGCCTTGTCTTCAGATTCTAGCGGCAAATGAGGATTATGTTTTAACCAATTGCCAGCCATTGTTTATGGTTTTATTTTGAGTCCTGTGAGGTCCTGTGTTTTTAGGTTGGATCTGGTCAAGAATATGGATTTCTCAAAATGCATAAAAAAGTTTAAATATGCATGAATTGAAAAAGAGAATGTGATCTTTTGAAAAAGGCATGTTTTGGATAGAAATTCAAAATGTTTTAAAAAAACAAACGATATTTTGAAATGGATTTTGGAAACCACATTTTGTAATAGTTTAGGCTTGTGGTTTCTCACTGTTTTGCCATTGTTTTCTGTGTAGGGCACGTACTAGGTGGCCTGGATGTCACTCACGTGTGCTTTGTTCGGTTTCAAGTAGTGTAGTCTAGTTATGGTGCTCGTGTAGGAGTCACTAGCCACATATTGTTCCTAGAGGTGAGCCTTAGTTAGTTGTAGCTATTTAAATAATACTGTAATTATTGTTATTTCTTGTGATACTATAATTTAGGTAGCGTACCCCAATGTGGGGCATTACAAAGTGGTATCAGAGCTAAGGTTACACCTAGTACACTGACTTGGTGATGTTCGGTTTAGTGACTCCATGGGATTACACAATAGAGAGTCTTGCACCTGATTTTGGTTGTTGTTTTCTCTTGTTTTATTGGTAGGAAGATGTCTCATTGAGGCCGTAACTGGGACAAGGTCCCAGTGGCCGACTCTGAGATGAGAGAGGGCAGTGCTTAGAGGGGCATGCGACGAGAGTTTGGCGAGATGATGTGAAGTTTTGCCCAATCCTTCGGCAATAGTAGCAAGGATGATGCAAAAGGAGACTCGTGGGTCAAGTAGTTCCGCCAGCTGGGCACACAAACTCTAGATGGGTGTGGCACACCAGAGGAGTGTGAGGCTTGGCTCCTGGAGGTAGAAAAGATCCAAGAGGGGATTGAGTGTCCAATAGAGAAGTGGGTCTAGATCACAGTATTTCAGCTCAAGGGTGCTGTGAAGCAGTGGTGGAGGGCTACGTGCCGCACTAAGTTTCTAAATGTAGACCTGTTGATGATCTCTTGGGAGGAGTTCCGAGAGATATTCTATGAGTGGTTCTTCCCTAAGCATGAGAGGGACATGCTAGACAGAGAATTCCGGAACGTGAAGCAAGGAAGCTTGACTACGGTTGAGAATGAGTCGTCCTTCATTCGACAAGAGCTGTTCTCCCAAGCTATGGTTTTCGAGAAGAATAGAGCCAAGAAATTTGTGGAAGGGCTTAATTCAACATTAAGATCCAGAGTCATTAGCTTCTGATGTCAGATTTTGGCAGATGCTATTGAGCTTGCAAGCCACTAAAAGGATGACCGTAGGCTGTTCCAAGAGGATTACCCTAAGAAGGATAAGGGGAGGAAGTTTGTCTCTTGACCTTTAGTTTCTCGACCTTCTGTTTCTCGACCTTCGATCACTAGAGCACCAAGTTCTAGGAGTTCTGGTAGCTCCAGGAAGAAGCAGAAGGAGCAGCCTGCATCCGGTAGAGAAGAAAGTGTTGGTTTCAGCCATGCGGGATCTAACAGCGGCCCGAAGGCAAGACCTTGCCACGTATGTGGTAATGTAACGCCCCGTATTTTCCACAACAATTTAAAACGAATTAAATTACGGGAAAATTAAAGCTAAATAGAAAATATTAAACTACTAGGAACCTGTGTGTGCAGCTAACAGACTCCAGACTATATACACTACGTTAACCCTCTGCATGCCTGCATCTGCAAACCAAAAACACGAGGAAAACGCATGAGTGACAAAAGTCACCCAGTACGCACCCTAAGAAAACCACGGAAAACGAAACTATAATCTATTTTCCTTTTAAATTCAATTCGCAAACCATTTTCTCAAAACCTCACAATCCAGGCCTACACCGACCAAAACCGCAGTCGGGGCTCCACCAGTCCAAAACCATAAGCAAAGGCCCCCAATGGCCAAAACCACACACAATGAGTCGGGAAGCCCGACGTTAGGCAACCTAACTCTGGCCACACGCAGTCCACCGATGAGCAACCACAGCGTTCTGCAAACTGCCACGGTGAAGCCACCCTATGCAGGAGAGATCACTGTCTTGAGATTCTCCCTACCTAGAGAACCCTCACAAAGCCAACCCCTCCTTGGGAAGGTTGTCCTGTCTCTCAAGACGCTACCAGCTACGGGGCACGTATCCCACCCGCACTGGCCACCATAGGGTACTCTTCCTCACGGCATCCTCCACACACAATGCTCAAGAGGGAATATCATACCTCCACACCCGAGCATCACTACTCACAGCGACAGCAGGAGTATCATACCTCCTCATCATGCCACAAGACACCTCAACCCGCAGACCTCAACCCTAGCCATGAAATGATAGTCAAGGAGTCTCATACCTCCAGGACTCGACGCCCCTTAGCCTCAAGTATCTTGGCCCTCGACCTCAACCAAGGAGTCACCCCCGACCACACGAGAATGTCGTCACATTCCCTAGTCCCAACGACACGATCCCACGCTGTCTTGACCCGCACATAGAAAACGAGGAAAACATTTTCCAAAACAAGCCAACTATTTCTTTGAAACTCACTTTCCAAAATCATTTTCAAATCTTTGAAAACTCTTCCAAAACTTCAATAAAATGGCACATCAGGGGTCCCAAGAGACCACTACTGACGACCCACAATCCCTCTCAATGGGGCAAAACAAATCAATCCGGAAAATCCTCAGAAATCAGATTTTATAAACTTATTTGGGCCTTGATTCGGCATGCTGAAAAAAAGTTCGGTATGCCGAAAAACCGTGGTTCGGTAGACCAATCTAGATCGGTCGACCGAATCAGGTCCGATCTGGATCGGTCGACCGAATCAGGTCAATGGTCAACACTCAGGCCAAAATCGATATACTGAAAATGGTTCAGTCTACAGAAATGTCTTGATTCAGGCAACTGCCTAAAATTGAAAGACCGAATTTCGACCAGAGGACCTAATTTGACAAAGAAACGGCATACCAAAATAGTTCGGTTTGTCGAATTCTGCGAAAGACAGAAAACGGCCCAAATCCTACAGTCTGAATTCGTCCCAAATGGGACCTCCGATCGGATCCCTTAAACAAGCACGAAAAATCTTGCATAAAATATAAGATGTAGACCCTTGAGTCTACTCCAAATCCCAACAAACAAAACTAAAATCCATTCACCATGCATCAAGATACAAAATCGCAAAGGCATAAGGGTCAAAATGACCCAAACACACCAACTACCATAAATATCCATAAATGCCACAATAAATTCCCAAAAATTCTAAAACATTAAATTTAGCCTAGATTACATGCATCCTAGGCATTTCTACCATTTTACATGATTTCTACAAGTCAAATTAGGGATACGTACCTGAAAATGAGCTCTGACGATTCTCCGACCAATTCCAGCGACCACGACGTAACCACGGCCATGGGAGCACTCCACTCAAGCTCTACGCACCACCACGAGCCACTGCATACTGTTGTCGCCCCTCGAGCACATCTAGCAGAGAGGAGGTCGCAGGGAGGAGAGAAACAAGGGAGGGAGAGTGAGAGAGAGAGAAAGAGAGAGACAAGAAAGGAGGTGGGGTGAGATGGAGGGAGAGGGGGAGGGGGAAATTGAGGGGAGGAAAGGAAAGAGAGGTGGTGTGCTCGAAACGGAGAGAATGCGCGGGGGAAGAGAAGGAGGCTTGGTTCATGCATGGCGGAGGCCTCCAGCTTAAAAAACACGCAGAAGGAGTAGGTGGTCGCATGCATGCCAACCTTCCCCCCCAACTGCCAGCCTCTCCAACCACCGCACAAACCCAACCACCCACCACAACCACAAGGCCAAATGCAAGCCTCAACCATCGGCCCACAACACGAGCCCAACAAGGACCCACACCTGGGCCCCACACGTATAGTGCCACAATGCACAATGCCAACCACGCACAGGGACACGCAAATAGAAGCCGACCCACGAGGCCCAAGCCCAGAAGTACAAAATCCACACAACAAGAGTAAGAATAGTAACACCCATCCAGGAATAAAATTCATAAAAAAATGTAAATAATTATAAAATGAATTTTACAGGTGTTTCAGGAAAGAAGGGGCACATAGTGGCACAGTGTTCACACAAGCAAAGAATCTAGACAATGTAGTATGCTACAACTACGGGAAGTCCGGACACTATCAGAAAGACTGTTCTAATCCGCCGAAGCTAGTGGGAGATGCATCTCGTCAACCTACCAAGGGGAGAGTGTTCTCCATTGCTGCCCCAGATGCTGGTCCATCAGGAGATGTTTTGGAAGATAAGAATTAGTATGGCCGTATGAGTTGAATCCTGTCTTGTAATAACATATCCTATATGTAATCGACACTATATTTGGTTATGGCTATGATTATGATTATGATATGTTGATGTTAGGATCTTTTCTTGTAGCTAACTGGATGGCCTAGGTCTTATTCAACTTTGGGAGTTCATTTTCTTTTGTCTCCGAGTCATTTTTTGCTGAGATAGGGACAAGCCAGCTAGGTTAACATTCCACCTAAATGTGGTCACTCCATTGGAAGAGCACAGTCTAGCATGGAGGTTTCTGAGACCAGTTGATGTCCAACTGGGAGAGAGGAATTTTCAGGCTAGCTTGATCTTGATGGACATGCAAGATTATGATGTTATCATGGAAATGGATTGGCTAATGCAATATTCAACCATGATTGATTGTGCCAAGAGAAGGATTCTGGCAGAGTGTCCAGGCCAAGGCTGGTGTGTGGTGCAAGGTACCAAACCAGGTGAGCCCAGAAAGGTGATATCTGCTATCAAGGCCTACCATCATCTGGTAAGAGGCAATGTGGGCTATTTGGCCTGTGTGATTATTTCCACTCCACCTATGTTTGGAGTTCAGGATTTGCCAGTGATGAAGGAATATCCTGATGTTTTCCTAGAGGAATTGCCTAGTATGCCACCATACAGGGAAGTGGAGCTTATGATTGATCTGGTTCCAAGATCAAGTCCTATTTCAAAGGCTCCATATAGGATAGCACCTACTGAATTGAGGGAGCTCCGGAATCAGCTACAGAAACTGATGAACAAGGGATTTATTTTCCCCAGTATTTCACCTTGGGGGAGCACCGGTACTATTTGTTAAAAAGAAGGACGGTTCACTTCAACTCTGCATAGACTACTAGATGTTAAACCAAATCACTGTCAATAACAAGTATCCACTGCCCAGGATTGATGATTTGTTCAATTAGTTGCAAGGAGCATCGGTGTTTTCCAAGATAGATTTGAGATTCAGATATCATTAGTTGAGGATCAATGAGCCAGATGTGCAGAAGACAGCCTTTTGCACCCATTATGGACATTACAAGTTTTTGGTTATACCATTCGAGTCGATGAATATTCCATTTGCCTTCATGGACCTAATGAATAGGGTGTTCAAGCCCTACTTGGACTAGTTTGTGGTCATCTTTATGGACGACGTCCAGGTATATTCTCCAGATGTTCAGACCCACTAGAGGCATTTGACGATCGTACTGAAGACACTGAAACAGCACCAGCTCTATGCTAAGTTCTCTAAGTGCAAGTTTTGGCTGGAGGAGGTGTCCTTTCTTGGTCATATCATATCAGGAGAAGGCATCAAGGTAGATCCAACCAAAGTGGAGGCTGTGAACAGTTGGGCCAGACCGAAGACAGTAACCGAAATCAGAAGTTTCCTCAACCAGGCAGGATATTATAGGAGATTTATCTAGTATTTCTCCAAGATTGTTGCACCATTGACTAGACTGACCAGAAAGAAACTGCACTTTGCCTAGGATTGGCAGTGCGAGGAGAGCTTCAATGAGTTGAAGGCTCATCTGATGTCAGCCCTAGTTTTGACCTAGCCTTCTGAGAGTGGTGATTTAACGGTCTATAGTGATACTTGTGGGACTAGCTTGGGGTGACTGCTGATGCAGCATGGTCGGGTGGTGGCATATGCCTCACACCAGTTAAAAGATCATGAGAAGAACTACTCCACCCTTGATTTGGAAATGGTAGCTATCGTGTTCGCACTGAAAATCAGGAGGCATTATCTGTATAGCGAACAGTTTGAGGTATACACAGATAATAAGAGCCTGAAGTACATCTTCACTCAGAAGGATCAGAACTTGAGATAGAGGAGCTAGGTGGAGTATATCAAGGATTATGACTTTAGCTTGTCATACCACTTAGGGAAAGCAAATGTGGTTGCAGATGCTCTCGGCAGACGCACTCATGTCTTGGCTAGCCTGATGATTCATGAATGGAAATTGTTAGAAAGACTAGTGGAGTGCAAACCTTGAAAATAGTCTCAAGGAGCTGCCAGAGTTATGCTAGTAAATTTGTTTGTTCGCCCAATGATGATCGAAGCGATTGTCGCTGCTCAGCAGTATAATTCTTTTGTGTCAGATATCTGAAGGAAGTTGGAAGTTAGGAATGCCCCTCACTTTTTAGTTGGGGTAGATGGTGGGTTGAGGTACGACCTGAGGTTGTACGTGCCTCGAGTGGAGGAAATTAAGAACAGTTTGGTTGATGAAGCTCACTACTCCAGATATACCATTCATCTAAGAAGCACCAAGATGTATAAGGACCTGAAAAAGAATTTCTGGTGGCCAAGGATGAAAAGGAAAATTGCTGAGTATGTGATGAAGTGTGCAACCTGCTAGATGGTGAAGATAGAGCACCAGAAGCCCAAAGGGACCTTACAGCCTCTAGACGTTCTAGTATGGAAGTGGAAAAATGTGTCAATGGATTTTGTGACGGGTTTGTCGAGGACCCAAAAAAAGAATGATACAGTTTGGGTGATTGTGGATGGCCTTACGAAATCGACACATTTCTTACCAATAAGGGTAAATCTTCTCTTGACAAAACTAGCAAAGTTGTATGTTATAGAGATTATGAGACTGCATGGCGTCCCAGTGTCTATCGTGTCTGACAGAAACACAAGATTCACGTCAAGGTTCTAGGGACGCCGCAGGATGCTTTTGGTACAGTGATGAGCTTTAGTACGGCCTTTCACCCCCAAACGGATGGTTAGTACGGCCTTTCATCTTGGGGATGGACTGGTTGGCACAGCATTCAGCTATTATTGACTTTGCCTAGAGGAGAGTCTTGATTGAGTGTTTTGACCAAGGTCGGTGTGTGGTGCAAGGAACCAGGCCAGGAGAACAGAAGAAGATAATTTCTGCGATGAAAGCTTACCACCATTTATCTAAGGGATGTGTGGGATACCTGGTGGGTGTGTCAGTGTCTCCTTCTTCAGTTCTGAGGGTGCAAGATATACCCGTGGTTCAGGAGTATCTTGATGTGTTTCCTGAGGACTTGCCTGGGATGCCGCCACACCGGGAAGTT
>JAMKQA010251794.1:0-13711 GCA_024699735.1 Posidonia australis
TGTTTCAATTATAAACTATAAACATGAATTTATTTTACTTATATGGGAAAAAAAGTTATTTTATTATTTTTCAGATTAATATGTAAATATTAATCTTTCAAATATTATATTCCATTCCATTCCTGTTCTTATATACCAAACAGTGGAATCATTCCATTCCACTATACAATTCCTTATGTACCAAACACTGGAATGGAATAAAAATATTCCATTCCATTCCATTCCAAAGTTCATTCCATTCCTCTCTATTTACATTCCAACGTACCAAACGCTATCTCAGAGTTACGAATGGATGTAGAGACAAACGTCACTACAGTGGACTCTAGATGAGAGCAACTGCTACACGAAGAGTTGCTTGAATCGACTATTGTGTCGATTCTTGTTAGTGTGGCTCATTCGACATGCGTAAACAAATGTAACCCTTGACTCTAACCTGATCTGTTCGCAAATTGGGAAAGTCGATTCTTGTTAGTGTGGCTCATTCGACGGGCTTAAACAAACGTAGTCCTACACTCCAACCTGATCTGTTTGCAGATTGGGCTTGGATCAGGTTGAGTCCGTTATCTTTGATCGAGATTGGGTCGGGCTGCGTCGACTCAGATATGTTGACGGCTCGTGTCCGGAATCCCCCATTAGGAAAAAAATGGGGTTAGCTAATGGCTGCAGCTGGTAAAAATGCCTGCCAAATAAATAATAAACGTCCGGTCTCTGCTCTTGTTCTCCCAAGAAAATCACTTCTTACCATCGCTGCGTTGCTGACCACGTACTGTAGCAGTGGTTGGCAGGTTCCTTGCGGTTGGGAGCCCCGGCGTATGGAGTCGGAGCCAGAAGCATACCTTACAAGCCGTATCTATTCCCTTCCCCTTATTTTTGGGTTTTGAGAAAGGTATTTGATGCCATGGAGGGAGTATACAATGGACAAACATACGCTGCTGATTTGACATCGATCAAAGAAGCGCGCAGTCGCATCAGCTCGTACGTACACAGAACCCCTGTGCTGACGTCCGAGTCTCTCAACTCTTTATCTGGGAAACAACTGTTCTTCAAATCGGAGTGCTTTCAGAAGGGGTGAGTCACTTCTTCGTTTCAGCTGGTATGTGTTTTTTCTAGTTTTCTTGGTTGATTTTCGTTTATTTGCTTGTTTGTTTGTCTTAGAGGGGCTTTTAAATTTAGAGGCGCTTGCAATGCCATATTGTCACTTGAGGATGATCAAGCTGCTAATGGAGTTGTAACACACAGCAGGTTGCTGCTTTCCATGGACTGTTGTCAATCTGTAATGTTTCTGTACCTTTTTTTTTTTTTTTTTTTGCGTTAAATGAAGATTTCCCTTTTCGGGAAATTCTTCTAATATTGTCTTCCATTCAGTGGAAACCATGCTGCAGCAGTGGCCTTGGCTGCAAAGCTACGCGGAATCCCTGCCTTCATTGTCGTACCGAACAATGCTCCGAAATGTAAAGTCGAAAATGTCAAGCGTTATGGTGGACGGGTCATCTGGTGTGAGCCTACGATGCAATCGAGAGAGCTCACTTCTAGTGAGGTCCAACGAGAAACTGGTGCTGTTTTAGTTCATCCATATAATGACAAGTGCATCATAAGGTACAAATACAAAAACAAAAACCTCTTTTTTTTGTTCGATTCAAGAAAAACCCAGAAGAAATGCAGTGTTCTGGTTTTGGCAGAATTTTAGATTTAGCATTAGGTGAATGGAAGGAATTGAACCCGTAGGGACAAATTTGGGTCTCAAATGGAAGGGGAATATGGTGAAATTGGTATACGCTATGTTGGTATCAATACTAGCAAAAACATTTCATAGGTCCACAACTTCGTGAGGAGTGTCTCCTCACAAATGGGGTTGACCACCGGAGTTCATCCTGAGCCAGGACTGAACCTCCCCAAGGGTGTCCCAAATTCTTCTGCAAAGCCAAGGATGGAATATATGAGAAAAACGTTTTTCTCATATTTTTCCTTGTTTGAGCCCATCAATGTTTGTAAATCTAGGCCTTATATCCATCTTGTGCATGTATGTAATCTGAGGCTAAAAGTAGCTAATATATTTGGTTTTGTACTCATTCATCTCCCTTGTTTTACTTGACCAGGTAGTTTAATTTAAAAATTCTCAAGATTAATCAATCAACCAAGTACCATGTAACCTCTTAGTTGGAAAATTCAGTAACAAAATTCTCAAGACCAAGTGATCAACCTTGTACCAAGTTACCACTGTTGCAAAAAGACCGGTAGTAATGTACCATAGAAATATATTCCGGTAGAAATGCAAAATCAAGAATAAATTAATATACAAATGAATCAAAGGAATTGACAAGGAAATATGTACTACTCCAATATACTTAAATTTTTATACCTCTAAAAAGATTGATTTAGTGCATTTTATTGTAATATTCATAGAAACCAAAGGAAAATTTAGTTGGACCATTTCGTGATCATAGGGCCATTCTAGGTTTATTGAAGGCCTCATGCAAAAAAATGCAAAAGCAAAATTCAGACATACTAGTTGGTTTGTATTCTGAGGGACCATCTCCATAAAGATGCCAAATGATTGGAAAGGTCTTGTAATCTCTTAGCACTTCTTCTAATAAAATAAGTATTCTTACCGCAAGAGAATTTTCTCCCACTTTAACTAGATTATTCAAAAATTTGATTCTGGAGGTATCAAAGTTAATTTAACCTTATTCTGATTATGAATATTGAATACTTATTTCCCAATTCCGATCATTATCCATTGGAAGATGTCCAAAATGCAAGAAATGAAATGTGATGGAAATCTGCATATTTCTGTTAAGTTAATTTCTTGATCCGGAAGGACAATCACCTGAATATCTACAAAGGTCTTCAGCATTCTTTATATTTTTTCCAAAGCAAGACAACCTTTTAAGGTCACTGCTGGTTAAAGTTTTCATAATCCTATTCAGTTAAGATCCTGGATATAGCTTGTTACCAAGGTTTTGTTGTTGGTATCATTAAAGCATTCCGATTCACATTCATAAATAGTTTTTATGGTTCAACTAAGGGATGATGCCTGATTTTTTTCGTCGTCACATGAAGGAGTTTTGAAATGGACTTTCAGTATAAATGAAAAGGTGAAGTATTTACATCTTAGAATCTCCAAACCAAGGATTTCTGACATAGCCTTTCAGTATGAAATAAAATGTGTAGTATTTACATATTAGAGTTTCCACATCAAGGAGTTCTGACATGAACTTTTAGTATGAAATATAAGGGGCCTAATTTGTGATTCTATACAATTGGATCAATGGTAGGGTGAGAGAGACACAGAGTGGCCATAGAAAGAGGTTTCACTGTGGTCAATACTACCAACTGTTGGTGGTGGCAGTGGCAGAAGAGGGGTGGGTCGTCGGAAGAGGCTTCTCGGGCCAACGCCATTGCCCTTGGGTGTGGTCAGAGCAGAGCGGTGAGGATTTTGAGCGCTATGGAGTCTGGTAAAGGAAGCAAACAGGAGGCCGGGGTACGTCTGAAGTGTTTTGGCAGAGGTCATTGGCAGTTAACGTGCAGAAACCCATGGGTCTGCCATTGATGTAGAGGGATTGGGCATAGAGTATGTTACTGTTCTATAGAAGTTTCTGTTCCAAAATTGAAAAACTTGTTGCCTAGCCATGTTGCTTCGGATTGTTTTGTCTCAAGTAACATATCTTTCAAGGTTGCAGTTCTAAGCAACAAAAGGGTGGAGAAGAATGTGCTTCCAGGTGCTCAGGAAGAAACAGCTCTGTTTGTAAACATTAGGTCATCTCCTGCCATTAGAAGAATGGAAGAGGATCTGACCTCAGCAGTGGTGGTAGTAAGCTGGAGGAATGATAAGGATTGGGAGGTGATCCAAAGTAAGTATCATGGACAGTTGTGGGGGGTTTATCAAATTTTGAGGCTCAACAATCTGAGTGGTATTATTATGATGTTGGATAGGAACACGAAGGAGTTGTTGATAGAAGAGGATAGGGTTGATGGTACTTACGGGTCTTTCAAGAATTGAGACGTTTCAATTGGTGTTGTGGTTCGTCCCATTTTGTGGATGGCCTTTTCTTGTGTTCCTTTGCATGCATGGAATCGAGGAGTCATAAGAGAAATTGCTGCAAGTTTTGATGTTTTCAAAGGCACAGGTAAGGGCAGTCATAACCATGGTTCAAAATTTTGACCGTATCATGACCTCTCTGGCACAACATTGGGGTTAATTTCTAGGAATACAAAATTTCTGTACCTGTGTTGTGTACGTATCAACGTGTCCACCAACTCGTGTAGACTTGTTGCATTTTTTATGTTGCAAATCACCTGTGTTGATCGACACAAGTGAATAGAAGGATGATATGCTTGATAGTTCATCTATTGTTGGTTGCTACCGGGTGGCTGCTGTTGTTTGTGTTCTCCGGTGGTGCTGGTGTGCTGTGCTGCTCCTTGGCTCTCTGACAGCGATACCCGTGACATTTGCTGTTGCTGTGCTCTCCAACGGTCTTTGCTCTAGCTGTCCTCCTTGGCTCCTCCCCTTTTGTGGTTGCTGGCCTGTTGCTATGCTCTCCGTCGGGTTTTGCTTCGGCCTTCGTCCTCCTCATTTGTGTTGCTGCCGTGCTCTTCGAGGTGAAGGTTGCTTGCTGTTGTCTTCTTTTTTAGTGGCAGTGTTATTCTTCTTTAGAATCTAGATCTAAGTAAGATCTATGAAGATACACTAACATATTCACCAAGATCTAGTTTTATGTTTTTATATATCATCTTTTTAGTAGATCTTAGGCCCCATTTGGTAAAGATTTTGGACTTACTGATAGTCCTAGAATTTTGATATGACTATTAGTTAAACCAAACATCCATTAAAATGACAGATTTTATACATTAATCGAGACAAAACTGATTATGTATATATACTTTATTTGAGAATCTAATCTTAGTTTGATTATGTGAGAATCTATCTTTTGCTTCACTTTTTACACCAAATAGATTTTACATTTATAATCTTACAACTTTTTCACTTCGACTTTCGTGCACAAAATCAAGATTTTATATCCAAAATTTATTCTATAATTTTCATCAAACGAAGCCGTAGATTTAAACATAAGATATACATTAAAGCCTATTAAGAATTTAAGATCTTTACTAACATATATGCAAATATACTGAGATCTATGAAATACATTAAGGTATACACCAAAATCTACTTTTATGTTGCTATATATCATATTTTTTTAGTAGATCTAAGATCTAAATGTAAGATAAACATTAAAGCCTATTAAGAATTTAAGATCTTCACTAACATATATGCAAATATACTAAGATTTATGAAAATATATTAAGATATATGCCAAGATCTACTTTTATGATGTTATTTATCATATTTTTTAATAGATCTAAGATCTAAATGTAAGATATACACTAAAGCCTATTAAGAATTTAAGAACTTCACTAAGCTATATATAAATATACTAAAATCTATGACAATACGTTAAAGTATACACCAATATCTACTTTTATGTTGTTATATTTCATGTTTTAAAAAAATCTGTAAATGTTGGGAAAAAAATCTAATAATTGGAAATGAAAAATCAGGGACATATTAAAAATCTAATAATTGGAAATAAAATTATAAAAAATCAGTGAATAATTTTTTTTAAAAAAAAGAGGAAACTAAATCTCATTGATCTCATATAACTTTATTATTTTAGCTTCAGAATGCCTTCTGTGACATCTAGGTTGGATTATCCAATTATGTAAACCATGAAATTAATTATAATATTTGAATCTAGATTATTAACTGATATTTTGGTTGACTGTATGCTTTTTCTCTCAAGTGTGGCTTGATTGGTGGTTTCCTTAGTTATGTGGTTTTGGTGTTGTGCTTGTGTGTGTGGGACCCAGATTGAGCCTCGGTTAACCCATGCATAGTGCCACTCACGCGTCTTCTTCTTCCTCTCCTTTCCTTTCTTCTTGGTCCACCTGTGCCTCTACAGTCTGCCCGTGTATGACCCGTCCTCTCTGTCACCTATGTGGTGGGGAGGTGATTGGCGGGAATCGTGGAGGTGATTGGGATGGAGAAGTTTAAGAAGGTCCGAAGGAGATGGCGTCGAGGGCACGAGCTGAGCCACAGCGAACCAGACCAGAGAGAGTGAGAGCGATGGGTGCGTCGAGGGAAGGAAAGCCCTACGCACGGATTGTCGGTGGGATGGCTTCGTTGGAGGTGCGAGGAAGCTTGCTGGAGGGTGGATAGGTTGTAGGAAATTCCAAAGAGATACACGACTCCTTTCCCTTCTCTCGTTTTATAAATGTTGGTTAATAGCCTAATGCATGAAAATGTATGATAAATCATGAAAAAATGATGGAAATGATGGAAGTGATGTGAATGATTTGAATGTGTAAAGATCATGCTAGATTGTATGATTTTCGTGAGTTTTTGGTAGAAAATGGAATGCATGCTATAGTGTTACAGAATGAGCTTTATGTCTTTGAGATTTTATTTTGAGATGCATATTTAATGGATTTGAATGATATTTGTTTCAAATGATAGAGGACTTAGAGCCCTATAATTGGTGATTTTTGTGCATTTTGTGGTTGGTTGGAAAGGGGTCCGCCAAAGGTCTTATTTCTGGCAATTGGTTGACTAGGACATGGGGGAAGTTTACTAAAATCAGGTATTTCGGTATGTTGATGGTTCGGTGTACCGTTTGCTGTCAGTATTCGACCAGAACTTGAGTTCGGTCGACCAAAATGATTTGGTCATCCGTTCTAAGGGATTTAGGTCGATCGAAATGTTTCGGTCGTCCGAAACAGAGTTTTTCATCGAATCCCAAGTCCCGATTGACCCTTCTGAGCATTTGATGCTTGGTTCGGTTTATCAATCTAGTTCAGTCTGTCGAGCCAACTCCTGGCCTAAATGCATGAATTAAAGAAAAGAAATGAATTTATGTGATTAATTGGCATGCATTAGTAGTGTTTTCTCCATGTAAATGTTATAGAGAAATATGGAATTCAAATAAATGAATTTGAATGTGGCTTTGGCTTGAGGCCCTGAAATGGAAAGAAGTGGATTAAATGTATGATTTTATGAGATTTTTGGGCATGAGATCGAATGGAAAAATATGAATGCTTGGTTTTTGTACAATGTTGAGTTTAGGACCCAAATAGAGGATCGTGATTGCATGGAAATGATTTCCTGTAGAGAAAAGAGAATGTGAAATGGTTTTAAAAGAAAAATCAAAAAGTTTTGAAAGAAAATGATAATATGTTTTGGAGCCACGAGGGATTGGTATCGGCAATGTGGTAGGGGTATGAGTCTCTAATGAGACTAATTATCAGATACGATCGTGGTTGCTAGTACAGAATCACGAAAGGTTGGTGTCGTTAATTTGGCATGGAGCCTATTGTCTGATATGACCGTGGTTATCAAGTTTTGAGGCGATGTAGGTTGAGCCTGGGTTCATAAACCTAAGTGTTTGGGTCACCAATGGATGTCAGGAAAAGACGTATCCTTGTACATATGAAATGAAATGAAGGACTGTCGGTCGGGACAATGTTCTCCCACACGGAAAATTTTACAGCAACATTGTAGGAAGGTAAGGGAAATGATGTCCTCACCTACTGCTTGTGTGTTTGGTTATCTCTTATCAAGATAACACTAATAAGAAAAGAGAATATAAAATGTGTGAGATAAGTTAGAATCTGATTTATTGTTTTAGCTTAAGGTTTTAGCTAAATTCTAGTAATGAATAATAATTGTGATTTGAACTAGTTGTCATCCAATATATATGGTTTTATTTTGAACCCTATGAGGTCTTATGTTTTAGACTAGATCTGGTCGAAAGTGTGGATTTCTCGAGATGCATAAGAAATTTGAAAATACATGAAATTGAGAAAAAGGAGTTGGATTTTGAAAGAGCATGGTTTGGATAGAAATTCTAGACATTTGAAAACAAAAATGATATTTTGAAAAGTGTTTTGGAAATCATGTTTTAAGAAATTGAGATTTGTGTTTCTCGTGGTTTTACTGAGTCTTTTTGTGTGTGTGGGGTACGTATTGGGTGACTTAGTCGTTATTCACGCGTGTTTTGTTTGATTTTCAGGTATAGGTTGAGGTGTTGTTCAGTATCGGTGTCCGAATTTGGAGCCATTAGTCGCACATATTTATTAGACTGGATCAGCGGAAACTTGAAGAAATATGAGAAAATCAAATAGGAGCAAATAATCCTCGTTCAGGTCACTATCGGTATTGTTAAATCTGTTAATGTGCGCCTTTGAGCCATAAAAATCCAAAACAAATCAAAATCGTAAAAATAAGAAGAAATTAGGAAAATAATGTGGAAACCAAGTCTGAAATAAGTTGGAAATGTGTGCATGATGCAAGGAAGAAGGCATGAGGATACATGTATGAAAAAGGATAGTAAAATGTACAAAAAGAAAGTATGTGTGAAATATGTAAACTTTCAAGGGTCTCTGTGCAAAAATCACATGTCCTAAAGACTAAGATTCCAAGGCTAAATCACATATGATGTTTAAGAAAACACATTTTATGTAATTTTAAAGTAGGAGGTTAAATGTACAAAACTGTGTATTTTTGGTAAAATTAGAACTCTTAGGGGTAAATCTGTAATTTTGTCTGTAAAACATGTGTTTAATGCAATTTTGAAGAAATTCAGGGTCAAAAGTGCAAAATAGTGGACTCTTGGTTGAAAATATGAATCTTCAGTGATTGATTTGCAAATATGCCAATAAAAATAATACATTCAGTGTAAATTCAGTGAAGTTTTAAAATGTAATTCTGAACACATTTGAGTAAAAGTTTGAATCTCCAGGGTTTAATTTGCAATTGTGCCAGAAAACATGCATTAAGAACAATTTTAATGAAATCTAAGGTTTTCTGTGCAAATTATGAACTTAAAATGATTGAAAAGTAAATCAAAGGGTTTTATGTCAAAAATTAAAGTTTGGAAAATATTAACAAAAATGTACAAGGGTCACATTGCAATTTTACAAAATAGATCACTATTAAAATAATTAAAAAACTAGTGTAAAAGCAAAATAAAAGGACCTAGTTGCAAACAAAATAAAAGAGAGTGAGTTTTTTAAAAGAAGTTTTTATTTCTAAGAGATAAAAAAGAACGGCGATCACTGGCAACAGAACCTCACCGTCGACGGCCTTCTGGGATGCCTTTCAAGGCCTCCGTGATGCCGAAATGGGCATTTAAACCTACTATGAGCAAGAGGGAAGGATGAATGGAAGATCCAACGGCTTGGATCCGACAACGAGCGGCCCTAGTCTTCTCTCCACCTCACTCGTCGTCGTCACGACTCCGACAAAGGTGACGAAGAAGAAGAGGTCACTGGAGGAGCTGGAACGGCGGACCAAAGCTCCAGGAAGGTTGAGGGTGCGGAGAGGAGCGTTTTCCACCATCCAGAGGCAGGAAGTGCTGCGCGAGCTTCCCTCCCGACCATGCCCTGCGACGGTTTCATTGACGGTGGCTATTGGACGTGATCGAGCTTTGATGCCAGGTCTGGTGTGCTCCGGTGTGCTGGGAGAGAGTAGAGGAACATGTCCCGAGGGTCGGAGAGGCGTTGTGTTTCGTTAGGCACATGGTCGACCTCTTTTATGGGTCATCTTCTCCGGTGACGGCGAAGTTGCATCCGGCTATCCTTCTCCAGCGACTTCCAGAGTGAGGGAGAGGCTTCTAAAGTGGAGGAGAAGCAAGAAGGGGTCAAGACCAACCTAACTACACTCACTAGGGCATGAATCACTCACTGGATTCGTGCCATCACCTCTCCTATCGGAAAATTGTGTTTGGCAACTGAAAAAAGCTTTGATTCCGGCCAAGGAAGTTACTTGGCGTTGTTGGAATCGACTCAGGAAGATTGGGGAGGTCTTAAGGAACCAAAAATGAGAGAAATTGGACTGGGATCGAGGCTTACCTAAGCTGACAGTAGAGGAGGTCGCTGGAGCTTGTCGGAGAGGTGGTCAGAGTCGTCTGAATTTTGATTTTTCTCTTCTCTGAGCTTCTTCTCTGATCTGAGTTTCCTTTGGTTGCTCTAGTTAGAACAATTATACTTGGTTGCTCTTCTTTCAAAATTTTCAAGTTTTTTCTCTCCTTTTTCCTTTTTTTTTCTCTCTTGCAAATGAGGAGGCATTTATAGGCTTGCAATGGTTAGGTAGTTTGTTATGGGTAGTTATGGGGGGTTAGAGGTTGTTATGGTGGAATGAGAAGTGACTAGGGTTGTTATGATAGAGTGGGAAGTGGTTAGGATTTTGGATTAGGGTTTAAGATTTGGTTTTGGGTTTTAGGCTAAGGTTTGCTAAGCCTATGGTTTTAGACCAAGGTTTAGACTAATCTAGGGTTTTGGATTTAGGGTTAGGTCTAAGGTTTTAGACTAGGATTTGCTAAGTCTAGGGTTTTGGACTAGGGTTTTGACTAGGTCTAGGATTTTGAGCTAGAGTTTAGGTTTAGGGTTTAGTTACAAGTATATAGGGTGTCTACTTATAATAAAAAATACATCAAAAATTTGAAGAAAAAATGGAGAAACCACATAAAGATCAACATAAAAAACCATAATTGGCATCTGAATATTGAAACAATTAACAAAAAATTGCAAGATTAATAATAAAACTAAGCAAAAGATAGTAAAATTGACACATATGTCAAAAATCTGAACAATAATATAAAAACATCAAGATAAATGATAAAAACATGAGAAATTTCAATAAATACCTTGAAGAGTGAAGATGAAAGGAAGAAAAAGTAAAGAAGAGGCTGGAATCAACATTGGAATGGCTGGACGTCATCGAAATTGCTGTTGGAAGCATCAGTAGCCATTGGAATTGTTGTCAGAAGCTATTGTCGGAGTTGTCACCACCGTCTATGACTGAAATCACTGCTGAAAGCTACTACTGGAGTCGTCGTTACTACTGTCGAAATCTCCGTCGGAGGAAGAGTGGGAGGAAGGAGCTGTTGGTTAGCCATTCAGCATGAGTAGAGAAGAAAAAGGGTGAGACAAGTACTGTAGGGTTTATTTCCTTATATATGGGTTTTGAAATATGGATTTGGATACATATTTGCTGCTTAATTGCCTACTCGATGTGAAGGCACCATCTAAGTGCTCGTCTATATGCCTAAATGGATTTTTGACCAAGGCGTCTACACACTTGACCAAGGAGGAACGCATGGTGCCTGTTGTAATAATCATACTACAAAGGGATTTTATCTACAACGTA
The DNA here is from genome assembly GCA_024699735.1 of Posidonia australis. Classification (NCBI taxonomy): domain Eukaryota; kingdom Viridiplantae; phylum Streptophyta; class Magnoliopsida; order Alismatales; family Posidoniaceae; genus Posidonia; species Posidonia australis. The sequence continues at coordinate 11,204 of JAMKQA010251794.1, forward strand.
TGTTTGATGTAGCAATAAAAGAAGGTACTAGAGTCAAAGTACTAACATAATATGAAATAATGAACAAGTAGCTAAAGTTAGAGAAGGAAGAGTTACAAAGCTTAAAACAATAATGGCTTACTTATAGAGCTACTGTCATGTGTGATGGTTGAACAAGTATGAGTAGAAAATAGATTATCAACTTCATGATTTATTGTGATGGTCGTATTATTTTCTTGAAGTCCATTAATGCTTTTGATGTTATTAGATATTATAAATATGTTTACAAGCAATTGGATGAAGCAGTTAAATAAGTGTGAATAGAAAATGTAGTTGAAATTGTTATTGATAATGATAGTTATTATAAAAAGGTTGGTAAAAAATCATACTTAAGTATGGAATTTATTGAACATCATCTATGACTCATTGCATTGATCTAAAGCTTAAAGATTTTAGAAAGATAAAGTTGGTAGAGAAGATAATAAGAGATGCACGGACCATAACAAACTTCATTTACAATCACTCTTACAAATTAGTATTTATGTGGTTATCCTAGTGTTGTGGTGGTGATTTGATTTGTTTAAGAGTCACTTGATTCGCCACCAATTACATTGCTTTTCAAAGTATACTTGATTATAGAAATAGATTGAAGTATATATTTAATTTTCAAGTATGGTACAAGTGTCGTCAGAATGATAGTTCAATTGGTAGGAGAATGAATGCAATAGTTAATAGCACATTATTTTGAGAGGATATCATATTAGTAGTAAACATTATGAAGTCAGTTTCGAAAGTCCTTCATTTAGTAAATGGAGACCAGAAATCTATTATGGATAATGTAGTTGATGAAAGATGTCGTGAATGATGCAACACTTAGATCTTAAAAAACGTATCGAAAATTACAAATGAAAGGTGAAATAGGATATTTTTTCATCCTTTGCATGAAGTTGGTAAGTATTTTAAGAAATACTCATATAGATTCATAGTTTTCATCATTATGCTAATATAATTGCTGAATGACTTCTTTTTTTTAATGTAGCATATTATTTGAATCCTTGCTTTCACTACACTCACAACATCGAGGATCGTTCTGATCTACTGGCATCATTAGAAGTTGTGATTAAAAAGTTGGAGTCAAATGTTAACATCCAAGTGTAAGTTCGAAATAAGATTAAATATTTTAGAGATCAACTTCTCTCATTTAGAGATCGCTCTACAATTGCTTCTCGTGACACGATGAGTCCAAGTAATGACTATAATGACATTTCTTTTACTTTAAAACCTTAAATAATAATATAAGTAATAATAATTAAATATCATATTTTAGGTGAATGATGGCTACTTAATAAAACAGATGCTTCAAATATAAGAAAAATTGTACTACAAATTCTCTCTTAAATAGCACCAACATTAGGTTGTAAAAAAAGGGAGTACATTCAATCTCATTTATATAAAGAGAAGGAATAGATTTGGGACAGTATAATTGAATGACTTGGTTTTCGTACATTATAGCATAAGGTTGTGAATGAAGCATATAAGATGGAGAAGATAAAGACTAGTCCAATCCAATTGTATCTTGCATTATATATATATATATATATATATATATATGTTAGTTGGGTTGCATATTGTAGGATCCGTTTAAGGATCCATTTATCTTAGCCTGTGTCCTGGTCTTGTATAAATACCCTGTTTAGGGTTAATAAACAAATTACTTTTCTCTTTCACTTTTAACATGGCATCAGAGCCAAGGGTTTTCTGAAAAGAAAAAAAAAAAAACACGGCAGAAACCTTCCTGCCGCCGCCGTTGTCGGATCTCTCGCCGTCGGGAGCCGTGTCGACTGCCGTCGGCGTTTCCCCACGCGTTTCCGTGCGTTTCCCCTCGAGTTTCCGCGTGTCCCTGCGCGTTTCCCCCGCGCGTTTCCGCGCGTTACGTCGCGCGTTGCTGCGGCTTCTCTTCGCTGCGTGGCGCGTCACGGGTTCTGCTGGCTTCTCTTCCTGCGGCTGGCTGCTGTTGATCTCCGTGACTGAGGTCTGCTAGGGCTCGTCCAGCCCTCCTGCATCTCCCCGTGGATGCATTGATGAACGAGGGCGTCTTCCGCTGGCGCGTATAGAGCGGCCTGTCTCCCTGCAGATAAGCGGCTGCTGAATTCCGCTGCGTTTTTTGCGTGGACGGCAGGATTGGTGTTCGATCCTTGCTGGAACCTTCTTCTAGTGCCATGGAGGAAGGGTCTATTACGTCTGGGGGGTCCGTTTCTCACTCCCAAAATGTTCCTGCTCGTGACCCGGTTGGAGTCCGTCTTTTCTCCAACATTGCCATCCGTTTGGGTGAGCATAACTATCTGAGGTGGTCGAAAAGCTTCTTCACCTTTGTTGCTGCCTAAAGGAAGAGTCGTCACCTGTCACATCCGCCTCTCGCAATGGATGATGTCACTTTTGAGGACTGGTTTGTCGACGACGCCGCGGTTATCACTTGGCTAGAAAATAGCATGGAACCCCGTATAGCTCAAGGGGTTATGATGTTGAGGC
>JAMKQA010251795.1:0-13961 GCA_024699735.1 Posidonia australis
CTACTGCTTGTGTGCCAGGTTACCTCTGATCAAGGTAACAACAGTAATGAAAGTGGAAATGATTAAGTAAGTGAAATGTGTGTGTGGTCAGGATTGGATTTGTGAAATGGTCCTAGAATCCTGAAGAGAAATGATGATGTTTTAACCAGTTGCCAGCCAGTGTTTGTGTTTTGGTTTTGAGCCCAATGGCGCAGTGTGTTTTAGGTTGGATCTGGTTAGGAAGTGTGTTTTGAGAAAAATCCCTAAGTTTTGAAATGGAATTACTTTGGAAAAGAAAAATGAGTTCCAAAAGGGTTTTGAAAGGAATGTTTTGAAAGAAAAGTGGTTTTTGAAAGAATTTCCACATGTTTTGAGTAAAGAGAAGAGTTGTGGCTTTTGAAAAAGTTTGGCTTGGGATTGAGATCCCAAGTGGCGATTTTGTAAAGGAAAGAGTTTGGTTTCGGGATTGAATTCCCAAGTGATTATTTAATAAAGAAAATGATTTTCAAAGGAGAAACCAAGTTTTGCAAATGATAGGAAACAGGTTTCTTTTGGTTTTGCCAAGCTTTGTTTGTAGCTGTGTGTTTGGGGGGCGCGTACTGGGTGAGTTAGATGTCACTCATGCATGCTGTTTGGTTTTCAGGTGCAGACCGTGTGCAGCCAGGTTCCGGTGCAGGAATTGGAGCTTCTAGCCACGCATCGAGATCCTAGAGGTGAGCCTTAGTTACAGTCCTTTTGTTCTGTAATTTTGTGTAATATTGCTTGTGATACTGTTGTTTGGTAGCGTGCCTAGGAGCAGGGCGTTACGTGGCTGCTGCTGTGCGTTTCCTTCCCTCTTAGGGGGTTCTGAACAAGATCTTTGAACGTGTCCCGCCTTCCCACAATTATAACACACCACCTAGTTTGGAGTCCGTCTAGGTTGGGGACAATATGCAGCGATGTGGCCCACCTGATCACAATTGAAGCACTGATTCCCAACGGGAGCACTGGACCCTGTCTGACTAAGGCCAGCTCCACTACCCCGACCAAAACTCCGCCGGCCCACAGAGGAAACACTGGACCTCGCCTTCTGCTTCTTCTCAGGGCTACCCGAACTACCAGCACTTGGAGGACCGGAGAAAGAGAACCAGGAGGTAAAAGAAGACTTACCCTTCCCCTTGGAACGACTCTCCAGAAACTTCTGATGCTCTGCTTCGAAGCGGTAAGCCATCCCAACCATGTCCTCCATAGTCTGGCACCTACAGCCCATCACATTCACCCGTAGCCCAAGGTTCAAGCCGTCCAAAAACCTCTACGCCCGCTCCTCCTCAGACTCATAACCAAGAGCAAAGCGTTCCAGCCGGGCGAACTCAGTCTCATATTCGAGCACCGACATTGTGCCCTACTCCAGACTCTGGAAATCTCGGTGAAGCTGCTCCTTCACATGAGTGGGAAAATACTTGTCATAAAAGCCCGCCTTGAAATCCTTCCACTGGATGCTAACAGTGACTGAGTTCGGGCACTTCAGCCGCCTCACAAACTTCCACCACTTATCTGCCTCACCATCCAGCAGGTAGGTTGCCAGCCGCACCCAATGCTCCTCTGGGCACGCTGTGACCATGCCTGTGGAATCCTGCACGGCTCTCCTTACGATGCGTGGATGCACACGAGGAGTCCCGATATAGTCACAACGAAGATGGTGAATCCGGAGAAGAAGACTAGACTCGGAAACACCAAAGAAGGATAGGAAAGGATAAGGAAAGGAGTCGTCACCTAGTCTTTTAATGGAAAGACGAGGAAAACAAAACACAAAGGAAAAACAAAAAGAAAACAAGGTGAAGAAAACACGTATGCTCCGTACCTAATGGATGTAGTGCACAAATCAATGCAGGCCAGAGAAAGGGTAAGGATTCTTACTACGCATGGGGAAGGGGTTAGGCACCCCCATGTGCCCAAGGAACTCGGTCTTTCTAGGTTTCCTACTTGCTAAATGTTCTATTGGGTGTGTGCTTGCCTATTCTGAATACTCATGCCAAAGATGACGGGAAACATGTTAAATCAAGGAAATGAAATAAATAAAAGGCAAAAAGATAATCCAAGGGACAAATGTAGGCATTGAGAATGCCGCTTTACTGTACGCCCGTAGGCGATGAGGAAAATTGTGAAAATCGAGAAACTCTCGGAAAGTGTCACACAAATCAGCGGAAACTCGAAGAAATCCGAGAAAATCAAATTGGAGAAAATAATCCTCATTCGGGACAATGTCAGCATTGTTATGCCCGTTAATGTACGCCCTCTAGACGATGGAAAGCCAAATCAAGTCAAAATCACGAAAGTTGGAAGAAATCCGGAAAACGATGAGAAAACCAAGCTTGAAATGAGTTAGAAATGCATGTACGATGCAATGAAGAAAATACGAGAAAATATGCTTGAAAAATAGCAACAAAATGTACAAAATGCATGTGTGAGTGAAAAAATGTAAATTCCAGGAGCTTTTGTGCAAAAATCCCAAATTTTGAATGAAAACTGAAATTCTGAAGCTAAGTCATCAAAAATACCTAGAAAAACACATTTCATGTAATTTTGAAGAAATCTAGGGTCAAATGTGTAAAACTGTGCATTCTTGGTCAAATTAGAGATTCCTAGGGTTCAAAGTGCAATTCTGCCATTAAAACAAGTATTTAATGCAATTCTGAAGAAATTCAGGACAAAATATGCAAGAAAAAGAGTCCATGTTTGAAAACAGAAATTCTCAGGGACTGACATGCAAATTTACCCTAGAAAACATGCATTCAGTGAGAAATCTATAAAATTCAGGGACTAAAATACAATTTAGGTCAAATTTGAGCAAATATTTGAATTCACTGGGTTTAACATGCAATTTTGACAGAGAAATATGCATTCAAAACTATTTCAACTAAGTTTAGGGTTTTTTATGTAGAAATGCTGGATTTAAATGCAAGAAAAGTAAATTAAGGGTTTTTGTCTAACTTTAAAGCCTAGAAAACATTTTTAAGAATTTACAGGGCTTCCTCTGCATTGTTTCAAGACAATCATCATTTAAATGATTAAAAAAAAAGTATGCCGGGACCTAAAAGTAAGGAAAAGGACCTATATGTAAGCAAATAAGGACCTAACCGTAAGAAAACAAAAGTATCAGAAGTTATTCAAAGAAAACTTATTTTTTAAATTTTTTTCCTTTTTTTTTTTTAACACGACGGCCGCCGGCGACGGAACTCTGTCGTCGACGACCGCCGAGGATGCTCTTCCAGAGCATCTCAAAGCCTGATTGAAGATCAAACCTCACGGGGAGCAAGAAGAGGAGGAGAGGGAAAGATCCAATGGCCTGGATCAAGGTGATGACGGCTGGAACGAGCTCTCCACCCGCTCGCCGTCAGGGTTGCTCCAGTGACGGCGCCGGAGAAGAATGAGGCTCTGGGGGCAACGGCGCGGTGGTCCATGGATCTTGGAAGCTTGGGGACGCTAAGAGGATGATTTCCCCTCATCCAGCCGCAAGAATGGGTCACTCCTCTCATCCTTTGGTCCAGCCTGCCGTCGACGCGATCCAACTCTGGCGAGCTTGACTGTGGAGGCGATCCAGTGCACGAGGCTTGGCTTCGATGGCTTCGGAGTGTTGGGGGCAAGTCGTGAAATGTTTTTGGTGGCTTGAAGAGGCGTGGCAGAGCTGGAGGCGCATGGTCGCGAAGCTCTATTCATTGTCTTCCCCGGCGACGGTGAGATATCTCGATTCCGACGATCTTCTACTGGAGGCTCAGGGAGGCAGTGAAATGGCGCACCAGGGATTAGAGAAGCAAGAGGGACCACAGGGAAGGAGGATCGAGCACCCTGGGGCAAGGATCATGCCCTGGACTCGCACCCCCACCTAGGTCGCCTGAAAACGGCGTCGACGAGGCTTGGAAACTCGATTCCGACCAAAGGAGACCTCTGGCTCCTTTGGAATCGATTAGGGGAGGTAGAGGGAGACCTAGGAGAGCATTTTTGAAGTAAATTGAGGTCTATGGAGGGCGTACTTGGACTGGCAGTAACCTTGGCCGTTGGAGCTCGCTGGAGGCCACTGGAGCTCGCCGAAGATGGCTAGAAACTCAAATTTCTCTTCTACACGAGCTTCCTCCTTGCTCCAGGATCACTCTGGTTGCTCTGGTTGGGAGGAAAAAGCTTTGGGGGCTCTCCTCTCAAATTTTCCAATCTTCCTTTTCTCACTTGCAAATGGGGGCTATTTATAGGTTTGCCATGGTGGTTATGGGTTGTTGTGATAAGTTACAGGCTGTTGATTAAGTGGGAAGTTGTTAGAATTGGTTAGATTAAGTGGGAAGTTGTTAGTTGGTTAGATTAAGTGGGAAGTTGTTAGAGTTTGTTTAAGTAGTTTGAGGTTGTTATGTTGGAGTGGGAGTTAGTTAGAGAGTTTAGTTTGTTACATGAGTTTGTTAAAATAGTTATGAGGGAGTAGAAGTTAGTTAGGTTGTTAGGGTTTGACATTAGGGTTTGACTTATGGTTTATGGTTTGACCTAGGGTTTGACCTAGGTTTAAGATTTGGATTAGTTTTTTGAATTTGGTTTAGGTCTTAACCTAAGGTTTAGGGTTTGGATTAGGGTTTAACCTAGGCTTTAGGGTTTGGATTAGGGTTCTATGGTTTTGTTTGGCTTTTTAGGGTTTTTCTAAAGTTTTTAGGGTTTTAAAGATTTTTTAGGTTTTTATGGTTTATTTAGGGTTTTATGATTTTGTTTGGTTTTTTAGGATTTTCCTAGGGTTTTTAGTATTTTTTATGGTTTTTTAACGTCTTGTTAGGATTTTGTTCAATTACAAGCATATGGGGGTGTCTACGCACGCCATGCTCTTCAACATCTTCACCACCTTCTCCAGCCAAGCCTCACTCTCCTCAACACTGACCTTGCCCTTGAACGACGGCGAACGAAGCTTCGTGAATTGGTTCAGCCACGGGTCACCCGACGATTCACTGGCACTACTCTTGCTGAACGAGTGAGAGATTTCGTGTGTTAAACTCCTCAGTTCCGCACGAACCGCCTTCCATCCGCCTACATCCTCTCGGGACTCGGTCTCCTTGACAGGAGCCTTGCCCTTACGACCATGAGGAGGCATCCTGCTAGAGAAAGGCAAAGTACCTGCACTACAGACAAAGCAACAACCAGAAAACCATGACGAGAAATCAGATGCAGACTCTACAATGCATGCAAAAACTATGGAGTCTCTAGACCGAACACCCTAGGTATAGTACAACCTAGTGAACTTGGACCTCTAATACCAAAACTCTCACGCCCCACATTTTCCGCAATAATTTAAAACAAATTTAATTACAGAAAAATTAAAGCCAAACAGTAAATATCTAACTACCAAGAACCTATGTGTGCGACTAGGAGACTCCAGACTATATGCACTACGCTAACCCTCTACATGCCTGCACCTGCAAACCAAAAACACTAGGAAAACGTATGAGTGACAAAAGTTATGCACCCTAAGGAAAACCGTGGAAAACAAAACATAATCAATTTTCCTTTTTAAATTCATTTTGCAAACCATTTCTCAAAACCTTATAAACCAAGCCCACATCGGCCAAAACCACAACCGAAGCTCTACTAGTCCAAACCCACAAGCAAAGACCTTCAATGGCCAAAATCACACACAGTGAGTCAGGAAGCCCAACGCCAGGCAACCTAACTTTGGCCACACGCAGTCCACCGAGGATCGACCACAGTGTTCTGCACTGCCACGGTGTTCCACCCTGTGCAAGAGCCAACCACCGTCCTGTGATTCTCCCACCTGGAGAATCCTCACAAAGCCAACCCCTCCTTAGGAAGGTTGTCTTGTCTCTCACGACGCTACCAGCTACGGGGCACGTGTCCCACCCGCACTAGCCACCACAGGGTCTGCCTCCTCACGGCATCCTCCACACACGGTGCTCAGGAGGGAGTGTCATACCTCCACACCCGATGACACCCGAGCCACAGTACTCACAGCGACAGCAAGAGTATCATACCTCCCCATCATGTCATAAGACACTTCAACCCTTGGACCACAACCTTAGCCTTGAAACGATAGTCAAGGAGTCTTATACCTCCAGGACCTGACGCCCCTCAGCCTCAAGTATCTCAACCCCCGACCTCAACCAGGGAGTCGTGCCCGACCACCCAAGAATGTCGTCACATTCCCTAGTCCCGACGACACGGTCCCACATTGTGTCGACCCTCACACAGAAAACTAAGAAAGCATTTTCCAAAACAGGCCAACTATTTCCTTGAAATCCATTTCCAAAACCATTTTTCATATCTTTGAAAATTCTTCCAGAATCTCGACAAAGCAGCGCGTCAGGTGTCCCAGGGGACCACTACTGATGGCCCACAATCCCATCTTACAGGGACAAAACACAGCAATCCAGAAAGTCCTCGGAAAACACATTTTATAAACATATTTGGGCCCAGAATCGGCATACCGAAAACAGGTTCAGTATGCCGAAAATCCATGGTTTGGTAGACCGATCTGGATCAATCGACTGAATCAGGTCAACGGTCAACACTCAAGCCAAAATCAGTATACTGAAACTGGTTCGGTCGACCGTAATCTCCTGATTCAGACAACCATCTAAAATCGAACGACCAAATTTTGACCAGAGGACCTAATCTGATAGAAAAACGGTATGCCAAATAGAATCGGTATACCGAAATCCACTAATTCGGTATGTCGTTTCTATTTCGGTATGCCGAATTCTGTGAAACCAGAAAACGACCCAAACCCTACTGTTCGAAATCGCACCAACTAGGACCTCCAATCGGACCCACTGAACAAGCACCAAAAATCCTGCATAAAACATAAGATATAGACCCTCGAGTCTACTCCAAATTCCAACAAACAAAACTAAAAAACATTCACCATGCATCAAGATATAAAATCAGAAAGGCAGAAGGGTCAAAATGACTCAAAACACACCAACCACCATAAATGTCCATAAATTCACCATAAATTCTCATAAAATCACAAGAAATTGTAGGAATGCAAATTTACGTAGATTTCATGCAATCTTATTAATTTCTACCATTTTTATGCTCTTTATTACATGGGGTGGAGATGCGTATCTAAAAATGGCCTCCGGCAATCTCCAGCCAACTCTAGCGAACTCCGGCAACCACACTAGTCCAAAACCACCCCACGGCCTCAGGGACGCTCCACCCGAGCTTTACGCGCCACACGAGCCCTCCACTGCGCTCCATCTCTCTCTCTCTCTCCGTCGACGTGTGAGAAGAAGAAGCAGAGGATACGGGTGGAAGGAGGAAAGAGGGGAAAAAGGAAGGAAGAGTGGGGAGAAAAGAAAGGAAGAGAAAGGAAGGTGGGGAAGATGGGGAATGCGCACGTCGAGGAGGGGGAAAAGGAAGAAGGAAGGAGAAGACGACGATGAGCGGTGGAGGAGTGCGGTGCGGCTTATAAAGACTGCGCCCGTAGTAGCTGGGAGCGTGCTCACCTACACGTCTCAGCCATCGGCACACCGCACGAGCAACCAACCACCAGCCATAACCTACGGCCCACGAACGCAGGCCCCATGGGGACCCCACACCCAGGCCCCACGTGGACCCACACTCGGGCCCCACACGCACAGTGCCACAATGCACAGTGCCAAACCACGCACAGGGACACGTAAATAGAAGCCGGCCCACGAGGCCCAAGTCTAAAGGCACAAAACCACACAACGGGCCTCAGAACAGTAATGCCCGTCTAGGAATAAATTTTATTAAAATGTAAATAATTACAAAATGAATTTTACGGGTGTTACAAATATAGGGGGATTCAGATATCCTGTGGATTTCATTGTTCTAGAAACTCAACTTGCCTCTAACCCTAAGGGTCAAATACCTATCATTTTGAGTCGACCATTTCTAGCAACATCCAATGCCCTGATCAATTGTTGGAATGGTATGTTGAAGCTTACATTTGGGAACATGACAGCAGAGCTTAATGTTTTCAAGATAGATAATCAATCCAAGCACTCCCTTGAATATCCTAATGTTTTGCATATGGGGCTTGGACCTAAAACTAAGGCTAAGTCGAAGTCTAAGAATTCCAACAAATGTAAAAAGGCCCAAGTAGAGAAGCATACTGAGAAGGTCCAAGAGCAAATAGTCAATGTTGGAATTGAACCTCTTCTTATCCCTTATGAGCTCCCACTCAAACCATCTGTTTCATCTAATAATGAATCCATTGGTTCCACTATCTACATTCCACCTCATTATTCGGATCCTATCACTAAATCAACTCATACACCATCATACATAGATATCCAACCATGAACTCAAAACGCATATGAGGAATATGGAACTTTTATAGCCTCATTTACAGAAGAGGATATTTCTGAATTAACTAAGAATGAACTGAAATGATTTTTGAAAAAGAAGGAAGAAATTTCGAAGGCTAGGCCTCCAACTAAATCATGAAACTTAAGTTTTTGTAAATATTGTAAATATGTATATAGTTTCTTCTTTTTCTCTCTCTTAGCAGCAGGAGTACTTCATCTCTTATCAGGTAACAATGTCCTTGTCTCATTCATCATATTATATTTATTATATATATTGAGGACAATGCATGGTTTAGGTGTGGGAGGAGTCTTCTTTGTGACTTTTTTATTTTTTTTTAGTTTTTCTCCTTTCAAAAAAAAAGGTTTTTTAGGTTATTTGACTTAATTTTTTCCTTTTATTTCAAAAAAAATAAATGAAAAAAATAAAAAAATCAAAAAAGAGAGGAAAAAATTAGGAACTAGCTACATTAATCTAATCAATTAGGAATGAAGGAGTAACCTAATGTTAAAATTCAAAGGTAAGACTGAATAATTGAGAACCCAATGATTCAAGGAATAGAGACAAAATCTGAAAAATAACATAATTTGAAATATTTATAACTTATATGTACCTTATCATGCACTGTTACTCTAATCCTTAGCTATAGGGAATAAAGGAAGGCCTGAATACCTTAGCAATACAATAAAAAAAATCTCTAATCATTGAGTAACTAGATATCGTACCTCAATAAGCATTAATATTCACGTAAAAAAAAATTAGAGGAGAAAAAAGATTTATAACATCCAATAATCATTGAGTAATTTGGTATCGTGCCTCAGTAAGCATTGATATTCACGTAAAAAGGTGATTAAAGGATAAAAAAATCTTATCTTTGAAGCCTTAGCTACTCGAGTGATTAAACCTTTAGGGGTATCTTCACATCTGGTGACCTAAAACCGTCTGGTTTGGAATCCACTGACCTAAAGCCCGCTAAATATATAGTTAAGAATAAAGTCTAAGAAAGCACAAGGTACATTTCACAAACACAAGGTACATATAAGCAAATTTTTAAGAAGATGATGTGAAAAATAAGACAAAGTCTCTATGATGATAAGATGAGGGTTTTCAACAAAGATTAAATTAGAGAATTAAGATACTAGGAAACTTTAAATCTTTTTAGTTGATTAGGTTAATGTTGATACTTTAGAATTTTTCTTTTTCTTTATTTTTCACTTTCTTTATTCCTTGACCTCTTTTCATCTGGGATTTTGTGAGTAGATCCGCTGCAAATCCTTACGAGACACCACTCATCCATTAGGATAACCTAGGGGTTTAAAGGTTTATTGCACGTGCTAAATGCAATCGTGATTCCTACGAAAATGAGTGAGGATTTCTTGTTTTGCTTACATTAGATTAGGTTTAAGTTTTGCTCGAGGACTAGCAAAAGATAGATATTGGGATATTTGATAAGCACATTATTATTACATATTTCATGTTCCATATTTATCTATTTTGTATACAAACAATGCTTCTCGAGGATGTTTTATGCAATGTATACAGGAACTTAGGTTTGAAATAAATGGAAGGGAAAATACACAAAATGAGATTGCTTTTAGAAGAATAGATTAAGATTTCCAAAAGATTTGCGAAAATTGCAAAATCAAATCTCCAAAGAATATTTTCAAATACATGATTTGATCATCAAGATACAGTAGACAACTAAAATGGAATCAAAATTTTGAAAAGATCGACACTGATACTCCAAGATTTTCGAAATATTCATCTTCCTTATTTGTTTCCAAATCTAAGAAATTGTAATTGTATAGCGGATTTGTTTCGAAACGAAGATTAACCTTGTAAGTCTATAAAAGGACTCCTTTGTAGATCTTGGGAGGAGCTTCCACCTTCTAGGTTTAGACTTCTTCTCTGTGTTGTGGGTTTAGACTTCTTCTCTGTGTTGTGGAAGACTCTCTTGTTCCAGCGTAATCACAGATTTTATTAATAAAAGTTCATTTTTTTTCTTTAATTATGTCTTCCATTCCTTCCTCTTCATCTTTTAATTTAATACTTTGTGTTATCATGTTTGGCTAAGTTTCTAATTCTAAGGTCAAGATGAAATTTATGTGAGTTGAGATGCTATGAGTAAATTTTATTCTTTCTCTTGTGCCTTATTATCATGATTATATAGACTAGATGTGTATTACATAGATTATATAGACTAGATGAAATTTATGTGAGTTGAGATGCTATGAGTAAATTTTGTTCTTTCTCTTGTGCCTTATTATCATGATTATATAGACTAGATATGTATTACATAGATTACTCATCATTCAATAAACTTTGATAGGCTAATAATGAATTTTTCTTTTTAGTCTATGCTTAGGGAAGAATGATTTGAGGGTTATGTATATAATCTTAGATCTGTTATATATCATTGGATTTATTTGATTCTATGTGTTTTTACTCCTTACTTGATATTCTATGATGCATAGCATATAATATATACTTGTTGGGGAAAAATCATTTAATCAAATATTGAGATCTAAAACAAGAGATAGAGCAAATTTACTTATACATCCTCAATGTCACATAAATAGAATCTAAACCCTAAGTTTTAATTAATTTGATTACATCTTGATATTCTAGTTTTTAGTTTTAAGCATCTTCTCTCTCAAACTCTTTTCAATAATTGATAATAATTCTTTGTTTTCAAAACATTTTCCTCTTTGTGATCGACCTGTACTTGTCGACATGCTTTCTTGTACGCCATGCACTTGTGGTAAATAAAACGTACACATCACTCAGTTTTGGGAGTTCAACGACCTGGACTAGCAGATGAGCTTTTGGAGAGTACTTGGGCTGAGCAAAAGGCTTCTGAAGATGAATAGAGTATACTATGATGCAATGAAACTTAATAAAGATAAAGGAGTGCCAAAATGGGATATCTACAAGAGACAACTTGTAGGTCCAGAGATTGTGCAGCAATACGAGGGCAAGATAGATCTAATATGGAAGAGGTTGCTAGCTACATAAAGCCAGTAGAAGAGCTATGCCAATAGGAAGTGAAGACCCCTAAAATTCGAAATAGAAGACTTCATTTTCTTGAAAGTGTCACCAACTAAAGGCGTAGCGAGGTTTGGGAAATAAGGTAAGCTAAGCCCTCACTACATTGGGCCATATCAGATTTCCAAAAGGGTTGTTGATGTGGCATATAAGCTGGATTTGCCTCCAGAGCTTTCGAGCGTGCATAGCGTCTTCCACGTGTTCATGTTGAGAAGGTGCTTGGCAAATGTGTCCCAAGTGATCCGATGCAGCCAAAGGAACTACAAGAGGACTTGTCGATTGTGGAGGATGTCATGCAAATCTTGGACCGAAAAGAACAAGTCCTCAGGAGCAAAACCATTCCCCTTGTACTGGTTCAGTGGCAGCACCATGGCTCTAATGAGGCTACCTGAGAGCATGAAGAGAATGTTCACAAGCAGTACCCCCACTTATTCCATTAGAAGTGAATTTTGAGGACGAAATTCTTTATGGGGGTAAGATGTAACATCAGTGGCCAGTTTGGCCCGACCATGTTTTAGCTTCATAGATCAGTAGATCGATTATTTAGAATAATGTATTATTATGTGTTGTAATATGGATAATTTGAGGATTAATATTGATCTATGTGGTAATCCCTCTTTCATCTCAATAATTATCTCAGATTCTTTCATTGTGTGATATCTTGGCATTTTGTAGCCCATGAGTACATGTGGGACCAGAATGGGAAATGAGTCAACTTAGGAAAGTGCTGCACAATACCCACCGCTATTCACTGTGCACATTACATGACCTTAGCAACTTTATGCAATGCCAAATTGCTGCTTCGCTGAGAGCTTCGACGGCTATAGGCGACGAGCGGCGACAATCAGGCGAGGGCAATAAGAGGGGAGGAGAGGAATGGCATCAAGGTAGCCAGAGAGAGAGAGTGGAGAGGGAATCTAGAGAAAACAGAGAGAAAAAAGGGTGAGGGCTGAAGGCCAAGAGGAAGGGAGCGACAGCCATCGGGAGAGGAGAGCTCGTCGGAGGCCGTGTAAGCCCAGAGGACGTCGAAGGAGGTGGAGAGCTCACCGATGAAGGCAAGGGATCGTCAGAAATCTGCTTAGTGTACACGTCCCGTCCAACTCCCTTTTCCCCATTTAAGTTTGAATTCTAATAAATGATGCAAATTTTGGTTTAAATCATGGAAATGGTTGGTGTAGTTAAATCTAAGAGTTCTTGGAAAATCCATGAATTTTTAGTGATTTATCAATAATTTTTGGAGGATTTTTCATGAGAATTTCATATATATGCTATAGTGACTTTGAAACATGTTCTTCGTCTTTTGATTTTGATATCTCAATCTACGCTTAATGGATTTTAATGAAATTTGTCTCAAATGGTAGTAAACTTGAAGTGCTTTAGTTTTAGTATGTTTGTAGGATTTGTGAAGTACTGAAAATGGGTCCGCCCAAGGCTTCCATTCTGCTGATTTCTGTTGCAAGCTAGACAGCTATTTTTCTTATAGTTGCCTAGTTTGGCATACCGATTACATTCGATATGCCAAAACAAGGAATTTCAACATATCAACCCTGGTTCGGTCAACCAAAACAAGACCTTATGCCATTAATTGCTGAGTTTTAAAGTTTAATATTAATAGCTTAATGATAATGATTTAATAAGATTGTTTTTAGTGGAAATCCTCATGCTTTAAATAATGATTTCCAGGAAAAAGATTCCTGTAATGAAAAGTGTTTCAAACTGTAGACACCCCGATTTTGAGGTGACCCATGGATGAGCTTTCCAGTTGTTGCTTTGGATGTGGCTAACCCTTGAACCAATTCTAAACCCATAGCGAGCCTGCAGCCCACTTAGGAATCCAGATAGGTAGGAAAGAGCACTTAGCTAGCACATCTAGCTAGCACATCTACCTAGCACACCTAGCTAGCACATTCACCTAGCACACCTAGCAGGCACACATGTCGGGCGCACATACCCGACGCACATATCAGGCGCTCAGCCATTTCTCAGGCTGCGGGCCGCTGGCTTTCCACCTCCCACGGCTGTTACCTCTACCAGCGAATATGTCATGGAATCTTCCAGGCTTTTCATCTACGAGGCTCCTTGTTTTCCTAGGAGTTACCCATGGGAAATCCCTATATATAGACCCCATAAGCCATCATTTGAAGGGGTTGAATCATCTTGAAAGAGAGCCTTCTCCAGAATTCTGCAAACACCTACTTGCACTCGAGTTTTTTCCTCTTGCATCCAGAGGTATTCTCAGCCCTTCCAAAGCACCTGGGAGCTTATTATCTTGAGTCTTTCTTTTCTTCCTTGAAGGAACATCCACCTCGGACAAGGTAGGCCCTTTTATCTTTCAAGTAACTTCTTGTTCTTTTACAATGGGATAACATGTTATTAGCTCCATGATAGGTCTGTTTCTTTTTATATCACCATGAGGGTTTTGCTCTAATTTATTTATTCTTTTTGCAAGATACCCTGCATGATAATCTATGCTTTGATTATAGCATGTCTATTTCATTTCTAGGGAGCACTGCATTACTTGCATGAGCCATCTTTTCTTTACTATGTTCCTGATGTAGTCATTTGCATGAGCAATCTTCTCTTATTATGTTCTAGATATGATCATGGTCATGACAAGTTTTATTGGGTTTACTCGTCCCATA
>JAMKQA010251796.1:0-16000 GCA_024699735.1 Posidonia australis
ATTGGAGTGAGCCTCCAATGTGGGCATGTTTAGCTTTAATTGTGGATCCTAGACATAGATTAGTTAATTGTATGATACTTATAGATGATATTTTTAGTAATATGAATAAAAATGAGTGTATAGATTCATTTAATGATAAAATAAGGACAACTTTATATAATTTATTTGAAGAATATGTTAGAAATCATAGTGAAACATCTAGTGGTCAAGCATCTAGTTTTCTAGAAACACAAACAAGTAGTAGTAGTAGTGGTGGTTCTTTATGGAGTAGATTAAATAAAAAGAAGGAAAAATATATAAAAAATATATAAAATCAAGTACAAATAATGAATTAGATAATTATTTAGAATCCCCAATTGCTTTTAGTGATTTAGAAATAGATAAGTTAAATATATTAAAGTGGTGGTCTACTACAGCTATTAGTTTTCCTATAGTATCAAAAATAGCAAAAGATTTACTAACGATTCCGTCGTCAACTGTGGCATCGGAATCTGCATTTTCTACAGGAAAAAGAGTCTTAAATGATAAAAGATGTAGATTATCAGAGAAGTCTGTAGAAGCCTCTGTCTGCTTAAAAGATTGGTACGATGCGGTTAACCGTCTTCAAGGATTGAGCTTGAAGTCTGAATCAGAAGAAGACGATGATGCGACATCAACTTCGAGAGGCAGAACAGACTCCCCAAATGAATAATTCTTAATGTATAATTTTAAAATAAAAAATGTAAAAAAAAAATGATGTAAATATCTTTTGTATTTTTGTATGTAAAAAAATGATGTATTTTAAATATTTTTTATTAATAAAAAAAAAAAATTTTAAATTCATTTTTGGACCCAAAGGACCAACCCGACCCTGCCCGTCGGCCCACCGACCCGGGCTTGCAAGTGGAGGCCTAGCTTGGACAAGCCTACAGGTCGGCCCAGCCCGGTCCAGGCCCGGGCCGGCTATGTATTCCGTGGGCCGAGCCAGCCTAGCCCGGCCCATTTTCCATCTCTACCTACAATAACCCTTAACAAACTACCTATAACAACCCAAACAATCTAGCCATTTGTAAGCCTATAAATACTCCCATTTGCAAGAGGAAAAGGGAGGTAAAATAGATAAAAAAGAGAAAGAAAAAACTTGAAAAAGAGAAAAAGCTTGAGATAAGAGTAACCAAGAGGAGATCACTCAAACCAGAGCAATCAAGCCAACCAGAGCAACAGAGGAGCTTCAGACCATTGAGGAGGCTTGGAAAAGGGGTAGTTCAGAGCTTCAGCCACTGTCTCTAGTGAGCTCGGCCGACCAAAATAGCCTGCCCCAACGTCCCTAAATTGCATAAAATGTGTTTTCTTTAACCTTTTTGCTGATTTAACCCTGAAAATCTCAATCTTTACCGAGGAACATGTAATTTTTGTATAGAGGCCCCTGTAAATTTACATGTTTCACCCATGCTTTCATTTTGTACATTTTGTTATTCTTTTTCAAGCATATATTCTCATACTTATTTTCTTGCATCATGCACACATTTCAAACTTACTTCAAAGCTAGTTTTTTCCCCTTATTTTTCGAATTTCTTCCAATTTTCATGATTCTAATTTGATTTGGATTTTCATCACCCGAGGGCGTCTATTAACAGGCTTGATAATGCCGACATTGACCCGAATGAAGATTGTTTTTTTCTCATTTAATTTTCTTGGATTTCCTAAGTTTCTGCTATTTTACGTGACGCTTTCTGAATATTTTTGATTTTCATGATTTTCCTCATTACCCAAGGGCATACAGTAAAGTGGCACTTTCACTGCCTACATTGTTCCTGGGATTATTTTCCCTATTATTTTTCGTTTATTCAATTCTTCGCTTTGATTTGGCATATTTTCGCATTCATCTTAGGCATGTGCATTTGGGATAGACAAACATACACGCACTAGATCATTAGTAAGCAAGAAACCTAGAAAGACCGATTTCTTCGAGTACATAGGGGTGCCTAATACCTTCCCCATGCATAACAATAATCCTTACCCTTTCTCTGGCCCACATTGATCTATGCACTTCATCCATTAGGCACGGAGCATGTATGTGTTTTCCTCGCAATAATTTCTTTAGGTTTTTTTTGTTTGTGTTTGGTTTTCCTCATCTTTCCATTAAAAGACTAGGTAGTGACACCTTTTCCTTATCCTTTTCTTGTCTTTCTTTGGTATTTCCGATTCTAATCTCCTTGTTCGGATTCAGCATCTTCGTCGTGACCATGTCGTGACTGTTCGTGTGTTTCCACGCACCTTGGCATCGTGTAGGGTTCCATCGGGATGGTCACAGGAACTAGCGACTTTGCTGGGAATAACCAGATTTTGACTTTCATATTGGTTTTCTTGCTTGCTTGTCATTGATCTGTACACTTTGTGTTTGTTTGCTTGTTCCATTTGTTTATACATATTTGACTGTACATGCCTTTTTACACAATTGCTATGCCATAGTACATGCACATGATTTAATTCATGCCTTTTTGATGCTTGCTTTTCTTCACTTACCTATGAGCACTACACTGGCACATGCCATGCTCATGCCTTTTGCTTGCTGATTGAGTGTTTGGATGCCATGATTGTGTGTTTTCTTCCATTTTTGGGTTTGCCATGATTAGGAGAGTAGAGACATGTTTGCTTCCCTTTCTGGTTAAAATAAAACGCACAAACTTAGACAAACAAATAATAAGACACAGCTAGAGACAAATGCTCACAATCCCCTTGGCTTAATAAAATGCAATTAAAAGACACAAAAGCATATTGCATGATTGATCATATAGGGCATGCAACTTCTCCTCTGAGTCCACTTATAGTTTGCGAAGGACAATTCTGGTAGCCCGTTCCATAGCTTTGGCGTAGGACGTGTTGTTAGTTTGTCCCCCTTGTCTGGGGTAGTGTCAGTGTTAGTA
The DNA here is from genome assembly GCA_024699735.1 of Posidonia australis. NCBI lineage: Eukaryota > Viridiplantae > Streptophyta > Magnoliopsida > Alismatales > Posidoniaceae > Posidonia > Posidonia australis. The sequence goes on from JAMKQA010251796.1 coordinate 2,907, forward strand.
GAGGGTACAGCTCTATGCTATTGTAGGAGTCGAGGCCACCAATGCACCACTCATTCATTGCCTGCACTTCGGCTAGATTTAGAATGGGAACTTTACTTTTCTAACTAGAGTCAAAACCTAAACCCATGAGTGCATCCCATGTGGGACATGCATGGTGAGAGCGCATATTAGTAGCAATCATGTGCATGTGTGCCATTCATACCACCCTAACAAACAATTGCATAGCTCACTTGTTTCTTCTGTTGTTCTGCCTTTTCTTCTTTGCTAACACATTAGGTTTTTTCCTCTATCTAGTATAGAGTGTTGTGTGCTAGTTCCTAGGCTAAAGCTCGGGAGTTTCTTTTAGTGACCTTAGTCTTGAGGCAATGTTCTCGACTATCTTTCCCTGAGCTATCCGTCACTTCCGACGATAGCTCCTCGTAGCTATCGTCCTATAGTTTGCAATCGTAGTCCCATCCTTACCCATTCGTGGTCCATTATGGCCCAGCGAGCTTTAGAGATCGTTGTACCAGCTGCTCTATAGCGGATCCCTGTTTCCACCCCTCCTTCCTCCTTTACTTTGACATTTGTTACTTCACTTGCATTCCTTGACAACCACTTCCAGGCACATGGAGTTCCCTATCCTCCAATTTCAGGACACTAGTAGACCCTGATTGGTCTAGAGCCTGTGACTGAGGTAGTTACTGTGACCACCACTAAGACATCTGATCTGATACTATCTTGTCCTTCGGTTGGTTCAGTTCCACTTGACACACTACTGGCTGCGATTGCTTCATCTGTAGGAACTCAATCCGCCGGATCTTTGAACTTCCAGCCCCCTTTGGCATCCCTTTCTCTTGCTCTTCTGACCCTTGGTACTGCTACCAATGGTTCTCCTACTGTGTAGTCTCAGCAGCTTTTGGCCCTTGCATAGAGGCTACAAAGCACGGCTTTTTCTTTGGATCCTACTTTGACTACACCTATTTTTCCTGTTCTTGAAGATCCATCTCCGCCAACTCAAGCATTTCCTACAGCACTAGTCACACCACCACCGCAACCGTCACCACAGTTTCTCATTGTCTCGACAACAAGCGCCACTTCTCTGCCATTAGTATCATCACCACTATACACACAGCATATTCCTCCATCTGCTGGTGGTCAGCCTTTTTGGCTGGTGGGAGTACAACAGTCTATGAACCTGGCCATACTGGTTCAGTAGTTGTTGCTCCCACAAACAACACCACGTCTAGCACAGCATACTGTCATTCCTGCACCCTTGCATCAAATACAGGCCACAGCATACATTCACCAAAAACAACACATATGCACGGGTACGCTGGTCATCACACCATGACACCAGGTGGCGAGATAATAAATCTGGTGGAGCACATGGGTGCTATAAACATAGCGTACGTGGGACTCACCCCAACTGCACAACCAACGTTAGCAGCGACCCTAGATGCACTTCTCACCAGGATGAATGACTTGGAGAGAGCATTACGACAAGTGCAGGGCGGGGATCGGCAGTCTTACACCTTCTGGGACCTTTGCTACTTTCCAGAGGTTGTACTCCCTCTGAACTTTCACATCTTGGAGCTTGAAAAGTACAATGGGAAAGGCTGCCCAATCTCGCATCTTAGGGGTATTACAGTGATCTTGCTTAGTTACAGGTTGACGAGAGATTGCTTATTTGCCTTTTCCAGAAGAGCCTCACAGGTCTGGCTTTAGAGTGGTTCACATCTCTGGATATGACCACCATTAGGACTTGGAATGACCTCAACTAGGCTTTTATGGAGAAATATTCATTTAATCTCGACATGGTCCCAAAGTGCGAGGACCTAGTCGCAACAAAGTAGAAGCCCCACGAGCCGTTCGGAGAGTACGTCAGGCGCTGGTGAGCCCTCACTTCATAGGTTCACGATAGACCTTTTGATGAAGAATCTATCAAGATAATAATCTGAGGGGCACAGCCAGCCACAGGGGCCCTACTGAGCATTCAGCCTATTTCCACTTTTACATCCCTGATCAAAGCTGGCACCTGAATTGAGAGCTCACTGCATAGCGGAAGTTTTCCTACGTTAGCGACATTCACCAAGCAAACCATGGCTTCGGTAAGAACCAACAATGGCAATGGCAGTAGCAATGGATCCAACATCGGACATTCATAAAGGAAGGACACTGTCATGAATTTTGTGGCATATATAGGAGCTCCCGTTATGCTGGCTCATGTGGTGAGCTCACCAGCACAGAGTTAGGTAGTCTACACCCCTACACCTAGGGCACCACACACATCACGAATCACCACCATCGCTGAGCTAGTCTAGTAGCCCACACCGGCAAGGCAAGGGAGCAACCTAGGACCAAGACGACCTCAACGACCCGAGAGGGATGATACTCCTTCGGTGGAGCCATTGAGTGTCGTGTTTCCCAAATTTACGTCATTCCTGAGGCTTCCGAAAGTTCGCCCACCACCGTACCCACTTCCGTGGTGGTTTAAAGCAGATTTATTCTACAGTTACCATAGAGCCACGGGGCACTCTATAGATAACTATTTTACACTTAGGGATGTGATTCAGGACTTGATTGACCAGAAGGTCATCATTATCAACACACAGGAGGTAGAGTCTATGCCAGCTGCACCGACACCGCATTCCTCTACATCTACACATAGCAATATAATCATCCGACCCTTGCCTGAGCATGCACTTGGAACTTTAGAAGTTCATTTCCTTTCTTCTGTTGAGACTGCACCTTCACAGTTTGACCCTTCCCTTATCATTCATGACATCTTAGATCCTTTTCCTTATCAGCTCAGCCAATCTTTTATTGAAGCTTCCAGTTCTACAATTAACATGATCCAGCTAACAACCAAATCGAGGCACACAGTCACAAAACCTACCAGGCAATCCACTTCATCATCAGTCAGTTTGCTAGCCAAGTTGAAACATGACCTGATCCATAAGATGCCAATACCCACTTCACCAGCTTTGGTCCTAGTGGAATTGAAGGCTCGTACTCCTGTAGCCATTAACCTGACACAGGATACTCACCGCATGCCCTACAGTTACGCCAAGGAAATGGCACCGGTTTAAATGTCTGCCCTTTGCGACCTAATCCATACATTGGTTGAACATCGGGAGGCCTTTCTCCAAAGTTTTCCAAGCCGCCCATGTTTCCCTAGCAATTAAACCATCGACGTTGGAAAGCATGGTAGGAATGATAGCTACGACGTAGGTGATCTCCTTCTCTTGCTCAGAACTACACCTGGCAAGGACCAATCACAACCAACCCCTGTTCATCACAGTGCAATACCAGAATTTCCGCATTCCTCTTACTTTGGTGGATAGTGGCACCTGTTTAAATGTCTGCCCTTTACGAACTGCAAATCAGGTCAGATTTAAATCTGAGGACATTACCCCAACCCTGAAAGGAATGACGACATTTGACAACACACACCATAATGCTTTAGGGATTTTGGTCATTCCTTTGATCATTGGTCCTGCCCATTTCAAGGTTGAGTTTTATGTTGTTGACCATGAGCCATCCTTCAATCTCCTACTTGGGCACCCTTGGCTCCACAAGCATCAGGTTATCCCCTTGACTCTTCACCGAATGATTAAGTTCCGTTGGAACAACGACAATAGTGTTGTAATGGTGGAAAATCTTGTAAATGAGAAAGTCAAGGCAGTCTCTTCGGTGTCTATTCAAACAGTCCATTTTGACCCTAAGCCTGCCGATGTACTATACTGTGACGACAGCTTTGAGCTGGTCAATTTCATTCCGATTGTTGAGTATGCCAGTCATTTGGCAGCTTTTGGTAACCCTTTCATGATGGCCGAGAATCTTTGTCAAAGTTAGGGGTACGAGAAAGGAACACCTCTCGGGCGGAATGGCCACGGAATCGCTGAACCAATTGCCGTGGAGTCCCGATACGGTCACGGCGAAGATGGTGAATCCGGAGAAGAAGACTAGACTCGGAAACACCAAGGAAAGATGGGAAAGGATAAGGAAAGGAGTCGCCACCTAGTCTTTTAATGGAAAGACGAGGAAAACCAAACACACATGAAAACCAAGAAGCAAACAAGGTGATGAAAACATGTATGCTCTGTGCCTAATGGATGTAATACACAAATCAATGCGGTCCAGAGAAAGGGTAAGGATTGTTGTTACGCATGGGGAAGGGGTTAGGCACCCCTATACGCTTGAGGAACTCGGTCTTTCTAGGTTTCCTACTTGCTAAATGGTCTATTGGATGTGTGCTTGCCTATTCTGAATGCATATGCTAAAGATGACTAGAAAGCATGCCAAATCAAAGCGAAGAAACAAAATAAGGGGAAAAAGTTAATCCGAGGGACAAATGTAGGCATTGAGAATGCCGCTTTACTGTACGCCCGTGGGCGATGAGGAAAATCGTGAAAATCAAGAAACTCTGGGAAAGTATCACGCAAATCAGTGAAAACTCGATGAAATCCGAGAAAATCAAATTGGGAAAATAATCCTCATTCGGGACAATGTCGACATTATTAAGCCTTTTAATGTACGCCCTCAGGCGATGGAAAACCAAATCAAGTCAAAAGACACAAAAAACGGGAGAAATCTGGGAAACGATGAGAAAACCAAACTTGAAACAAGCTAGAAATGCATGCACAACGTAAGAAAGAAAATGTGAGAAAATTTTCATGAAATGCTGTGACAAAACATGCAAAATGCATGTGAGAGTGTAAAAATGAAAATTCCAGGGGCCTTTGTGCAAAAAACCCAAATTTGGACGAAAAACTGAAATTCTAAAGCTAAATCATCAAAAATACATAGAAAAACACATTTCATGTAATTTGGGGTTAAATGTGCAAATCTATGCATTTTTAGTCAAATTGAAGGTTCCTAGGAGTTAAAATGCAATTATGCCACTGAAACATGCATTTAATGCAATTCTGTGGAATTTCAGGGTAAAACATACAAGAAAAAGAGTCTATGCTTGAAAACAGAAAGTTTCAGAGACAATTCTGTAAATTTACCTTAGAAAACATGCATTCAGTATAAAAGCTGTAAAGTTCAGGTGCTAAAATGCAATTTAACTAGAGAAATATGCATTCAGAAGAGTTTCAGAAAAGTTCAGGATTGTTTATGCAACAATATTGGATTAAAATGCATGGAAAGAAACTCTGGGGGGTTTTTATCAAACTTCTAAGCCTGGAAAATATTGTTAGGTAAGCTCAAGGGACACATTACAATATTTTCAATTAAAACTTTATTCAAACGATTTAAGAAAAATGTGCAGGGACCTAAAAGTAAGAGAAAAGACCTATTTGTAATAAAATAAGGGGCCTAAATGTAACAGAACAAAAGCTTTAGAAATTTAAAGAAAGAAAACTAGTTTTATATTTTTTTAAAAAGGAAAAAAAAAGAGAAAGGCTCGACGGTCGTCGACGATGAAACCTCGCCGTCAACTACCGTCGAAGGGACATTTAGAGGCTATCCCATGGCCTGATCTAGGATCAGACCCCACGAGAAGCAAGAAGAGAAGAAGCGAATGAGATCCAACGGTTTGGATCAGCGATTCAATGGCGGGAGTGGGCCTCCCACCTCCCTCGCCACCGAAGCACTCCGTCGACGGCGTCGGAGAAGAAAGGGGCTACTGGAGGGCAACGGCGCACGTCTCTAGCTCTTGGAGGCATGGGAGAACAACGAGGTTCATTTTCCTTCCTTCAGAGGCCAAAATGGATAGTGATCGTGCAAGGTGGGTTCCACCGACCGTCACTGTCGTCTTCTCCAGTGGCAAGGTTGCTAAGGTGATCCAAGGCTCGTGGCTTAGCTTTGAAGGCTCCGGAATGCTTGGGGCGCGCCATGGAGGCTTTCTGGATGCTCAGAGTGGCACGACGAGGCTGGAGGCACGCGTCTCTTCTCTGATCCCAGTCGTCTTCTCCGGTGATGACGAGACGTTGTGACTCCAACGATCTTCTAGTGGTGGCTCTGGGAGGCAATGAAACGGTGCACCAAGGGTCGGAGAAGCAAGAGGAAGACCAGGGGAGGAAGACCTATATGTCTGGGACACAAATCAACCAGTGGATTCGTGCCCCCACCTAGGCCACCGGAGAATGATTCCGACGAGGCCTCGAAACATGATTCCAACCATGGGAGACCACTGGCTCTATTGGAATCGACCAGGGGAGGTAGAAGGAGACCTAGGAAGCTAAAATGGAAATTAAATGAGGTTGGTGGATGGCGTACCTGGTCTGGCAATGTGCTTCCCCGTCGTAGCTTGTCGAAGGTGGCTGAAAACTCTGGTTTCTCACCTCCACGAACCTCCTCTCTCTTCCTAGAACTGTCACTGTCTCCTCCTTCCTTTCTCTCTCGCTTCTCCTCTCTTTTTTTTCACACTTCACACTACTGTCCCTTTTTTAGGTGAAGCTCCGATGGCTTTAACAACCTGTAACAGATTCAACAAAATCCTAACAACTAACCAACTCCGTAACAAACTAAAACCTCCTAACAGACTAACCACTTGCAACAACCTTGCTGTCCCCAACGCACCCCGCTGCCTGCCCAAGCATCGACAACGATCGACGGTCATGATGAGGGAACCGGCCAGGTTCACATGCCTGGTGCGATTGTATGGTGTGCCGGAGAGGTGCGCCTGTCTGGTGCACCAGATAGGTGCGCTAGAGAGGTGCGCCTGTCTAGAGCGTCAGACAAGTGTGCTTGATAGGTGCGCCTGTACGACCCCAAATCACGGCTCAGATCATTGACTGTTGGGTTTGGCGCTCCTTGACTTTGGGACTAAACTAGGGTTTGAGTTCATTTGTGATTAAAAGCCAAGCTACCACAACTCCATCTTGCATACCTGTAAAATTGGGGTGTCTACACATACTATGTGGATTTTGCTTCTGATGAAGATGAGGGAGATGCTGTAGTAGCACAAGTTGACAACATGCTTAGTGATTTGGAAGTTCTATTTCAGGAGCAGTTGGTGGCACTGGCGGAGGACACAGAAAGTGAACTCAGGCACAGGAAGGGAAAAGCTATAATCTCAAAATGCATTGTAGAACAGACAATTCCACAGGGTCAGTCCACTATCATAGCCCTAGAAGAAGATAGGTCACTAAACACTAGACCAGAGGAGTTTATCTCCTATCAGCAAGGAGGCGGGTCTAGGTGGTACTATTAATCTTGGCCCCATTTGAGCAGTGGGGTCGAAAAAAAAAAGATCCTGAATTAGGCTCAGGAGAGAATGCGGGCAGAAGCACTCACATCAGTCAATCGAAGGACAGCAGCCCACCTGTCATGCACATTGTACATACCACTCAAGAAAACCAAAAAAATAAAAACAATTATCCACATAATAAGGCTGTGAAAGAGGTGAAATAGCCAGGTACATCTGCAAGTTTGGAAATGTTAGAATCTGAGATTTTCAAAGGTGCGTACAAAAAGACCAAAGTGATAGTAACCATTCTCAAGCATCATCAAGGGCAGAGTGTTGAGCAAATATTTACCTTTAGAGACACAGATCCATCCTTTCAGTAAGAAGTGCTTTCTAAACTCATTGCATATGGAGAAGAGGATGATGCAAAAATAAATGAAGATAGCCATGACGCACCAGATTTCTAGCCATTTGACGATGATCCAGAAGGCCCGAACTTGCATGTAGAAGAGGAAATTGAGTCTGTAAACATTTGCACCATTGAAGATGTCAATGTAGTGCGAATTAGTGCTAGACTCACAACACAGGCCCAAGAAGAACTTGTTGAGCTTCTCCAAGAATATGTAGATATCTTCGCCTACAGCTATGATGGCATGGTTGGGCTAGACGTTGAGGTAGTGGTGCACACATTACTACTTAAGCCTAATGTCAAGCCGGTCAAACAGAAGTTGCATAGATGGCGGCCGCAGTGGCTGTTGAAATTGAAAGAGGAAATAATGAAGCAGCACAAGGTTAACTTTCTAAAGGTCGTCCTCTACCTAGAGTGGTTAGCAAATGTGGTTCCGATGCCTAAGAATGATGGTCGGGTTTGAATGTGTATTGATTACAGAGACCTATACAAAGCAAGCCCAAAGGATGATTTTCCAGTCCCGCACACTGATGTATTGGTGGATAATACTGTAGAACACAAAATGTTGTCATTCATGGATGGATTCTTAGGTTATAATCAAATTAGAATGGCAGAAGAGGATATGGGGAAAACGTCCTTCATTACCCCATGGGGAGTATTCTGTTACAGAGTTATGCCATTTGGGTTCAAGAATGCCTGGGCCACATATCAAAGGATGATGACATCATTGTTCCAAGATCTCATGCACCAGAATATTGAGGTCTATGTGGATGGTATGATAGCCAAGTCAAAGGAGCCTGAAGAACATATTTCTTGTTTAAGGAAGTTGTTCAACCGCTTGCAAAAATATAAGCTGCGGCTTAACCGCAACAAGTGTGTATTTGGTGTGTCATCAGGCAAACTACTAGGATATATCATCAGCCTAAGAGGAATTGAGGTAGATCCAAACATGGCTAAAGCCATCATTGAGATGCCTCCTCCTACAACAGAGAAAGAAGTCCGAGGTTTGTTGGGGCGGTTGCAGTATATCAACCGGTTCATTGCCCAACTGACACCGATTTGTGAGCTGATCTTCAAGCTCTTAAAGAAGAACACACAGATCCACTGGAGCGAAGAGTGTTAGGAAGCTTTTGACAAGATCAAGAAGCTCTAGGTAAGGCCACCAATCTTAGTTCCCTTGACACTAGGGCGTCCTCTATTGCTCTATTTGTCAGTAACACAACATTCAATGGGCGCAGTCTTGGGTCAGTATGATGAAACAGGCTGCAAGGAGAGGGCCATTTATTAATTGAGTAAAAAATTCAATGATTGTGAGGTTAAGTGCACCACAAACGAGAAAGTCTGCTTGTCCCTCGTCTAGGCCACACAACGCTTGAGGCATTACATGATGGCATATCCCCTTCTATTGTTGTGCCGACATGATCCTATGAAATACTTGTTCGAGAAGCCTGCACTGGTAGGTAGATGCGTCAAGTAGTAGGTGCTCTTATCTCAGTTCGATATCACTTTTGTCACTTAGAAATCTATGAAGGGACATGCCATGGCAGATCATTTAGCAGATTTACCTTTGCTAGTATATCAACCCCTACAGACTCAGTTCCCTAATGAAGATATACTGTTTGCCATGGAGGAAGATGAGTCAGAAGGACCCCATGACAAAGAGAGATGGTAGCTCTACTTTGATGGCACAGTTAACAGGAGAGGCATGGGCATCAGTGCAGTAATAGAGACCCTATAAGGGCAGATGATTCCCCTTGCTAGGAAGTTGACCCTCGTATGCACCAACAATGTAGCAGAGTATGAGACATGTATTCTTGGATCGCGGGCTGCATTAGAACAGGGTGCATGGAAATTGCATGTGCATGACGATGCCATGTTGGTCATCTCACAAGTTAATGGTAATTGGAGAACAAAGGACTTGAAACTGGTGCCATACCATAACCATCATCTAAGGCTAATGGCCGAATTTGAGGAAATACGTTTTCCTTCATGAACAGTGCCATGAATGCCTACATAGATGCGCTAGCCACTCTCGCATCTGGTTGTCTATACCAGAGGATGATACGGTGAAAGTGTCGGTAACCTACATAGACTAGCCGGCACATTGCATGAGCATAGAGGAAGCAAACTCCACAGAAGAGCTTCTGTGGTATCATGACATTAATGTCTACTTGGAAACCGAGGTTCATCATCCAGATGCATCGGTTGTAGATAGAAAGACTATGGTCCGACAGGCTTCAAAATATGTGCTTGGAGCAAGTCACTTGTACAGAAGGTCTTACAATCAGATACTTGTACGCTGTCTAGATAAAAAGGAGGTCGATATAGTAATGTTGCAAGTGCATGCTAGGACATGTGGACCACACATGAATGGGGTGTTACTAGCCAAGAAAATAATCTTACAGGGCTATTTCTGATCAACCATGGAGACAGACTACTGTCAGTTTGTGTGAAGATGTCACAATTGTCAAGTCCATGGAAACTTCATTTATGCACCCCCACAACAGCTCCACAACATGTCATCACCTTGTCCATTTTCAACATGGGGAATAGACGTTATCGAAGCTATCCACCCAGCAGCTTCTAATGGACATCAGTACATCCTGGTAGCTATTCATTACTTTACTAAATGGGTGGATGTAGCTTCTTACAAGACAGTGATAGCCTCGGTGACTGAAAAATTTATCAGGAACAAAATCATTACCCAATATGGGGTCCCACATTCAATTATTTCTGATAATGGGACAAATTTCATAGCCAAAAGGGTCGACGATTTTCTACAGGAGTTCCATATCAGGCATCACAAGTCCTCCCCATACCATTCCCAGATGAATGGGGCTGTGGAATCCGCCAATAAGAATCTAACTAAGATTCTTAAAAAGATGGCAGAAACACTTAAGGACTAGCATGATAGGCTCCCATACGCTTTGAAGACTTACAGAACATTAGTCCGGACTTCAACTAGAGCAACTCCATATTCTCTAGTGTATGGTATGGAAGCAGTCCTACCTATAGAGGTGGAGATACCCTCGCTCATAGTCTTGAATGAAGCAGAGTGGATTGAAGACTGCTTTGTTCAACTAAACTTGATAGATGTGCATTGATTGTAAGCTATGCATCATGCATAATGCTATCAGAGACGGATGGCCAAAGCTTATCAGAAGAAGGTCCAACCTAGAAGTTTCTTGCTAGGGGACCTGGTCTTACAAGCCATACATCTCCCTGATGGTCGTCGCAAGTTCAGACACAACTGGCGTGGACCATTTGTAGTCAAACAGGTCTTCTCTGGTGGAGCAGTAATCCTGGAGGACATGGACCACGTCGAACAATCAGAGCCAGTTAATTCATGTTACCTGAAGAAGTACTATCAGTGATCATAAACATCGTGTCCTCGCTTTGTGACACTGTCATCTTTCTCCATGCGTGCACGAATTCATTTTATCAATGTTTTCTACATCCATGTAGCCTCGCATCTTAGCACATACAAATTCCCATCCAGTATACGCATCTATAGGCAAATGGTTGTCATCATCGTGACATGCATAGATCTTAGTCCGGTGATGATAAGCGGAATAAGCTTGCCAATGTTGGGAATGCGTAGCACCTCCTCAGGTAGATACTATTCAGGTAACCTAGAGAGTGAGGGAGCCACCTTTCATCGTGAATTGGGCGAAGTATCCAAGCCGCTTGGGGAACAAACACCTCCCAGAGGGAGATAAAATGTTAAGGGTGAGAATGAGAGTGTGAGAAATAAAATAAAAAATATATATCTGTGAAAGGACATAAAAGAATTAGAAGACAAAAATCACAGATAGAAGTCAGCCCTAAAGAGAGAGACGTAACAGGTAGCATTGTCCCTACAACTTATCTTGGAGAGGAGTTGGAGTGAATACCTGGAAAGCATATTCCAAAAGGGCCTAACCAACCCTTTAAATAACAGTAACTCCCCACCATAGACTAGGTACCTATTACCTCCAAGCCAGGGATAGGGTGAACCCACACGCTTATGAGGGAGAATGGATAAAGAAACTGAAATAAAAAGGCAGGAGTATAGTCTAGTGGGTTTGGAATGGAGCCTAGGACACAATATTGCATTTCCAAAGAGCCACCTAAAAAACTAGGGGCTTGGATAGAGTTTCGTGAGGATTGGAGCTACCATTCCCTTGTATACATGGCAATAAGCATTCCAATGTTGAGGGCGTTAATAAGATCCCACAAATCATTCAGCATACATGCATTCTTCCCATGAACATCATTTTAAAGTGTCACAGAGTCTAATCTGGTTCTTTTAGTTGGGGCATGTCAGTAGTTTTCAGCCTAAGAGGATCAGAAGGACATCGCCTAAACCAGAGGCATACAAGCTACTCTTGTTGGTTAGGGCCATTTTTGTCAAACCAGGGGCATGTCAACTATCCTATGGTTAGACACACTAAGCCAGTACTTGACCAAGGGCATGTCAGCTGTTCTATAGGTTGAGGATCCCCGTAATCTACATCATTTGGCTTCCTAAGTACTTATGACAGCTCAGTCATTTGACAATCCCGATCATCAAGATTTGATGGCTATCTCTCATTAATTTGGCACCTGGTCAAGACCAGTTGGTGTGACCATGCTGGTGGAACCCCTAGGCGCTGTTTACCAAACCTACTCCGGTGTGCAGAAACACACAGGAAGATCCGATATAGTCAAGGCGAAAATGATGAATCCGGAGGAAGAGACAAGATCCAGAAACACCAAAGGGAACACAAAAGGATAAGGAAAGGAGTCGCCACCTAGTCTTTAATGGAAAGACGAGGAAAACCAAAAAAACAAAAAAAGGCAGAAAGCAAACAAGATGCAAAGATGCATGTGTGATCCGTGCCTAATGGATAATGCAAGATAAATGCGGGCCAGAGAAAGGATAAAGATTCTGGTTATGCATGGGGAAGGGGTTAGGCACCCCCATGCACCCGAGAAAACTCAGTCTTTCTAGGTTTCCTACTGTCAATGGTCTGATGAATGTATGCTTGCTTATTCTATATGCTCATGCATGAAAATGACCGAAAACATGCCAAATCAAAGTAAAGAAGTGAAATCAAAGGAAAAAGTTAATCCAAGGGTCGAATGTAGGCATTGTTAATGCTGCATTACTGTATGCCCTTGGGTGATGAAGAAAAAGGTGAAAAATTGTGAAATCCCCGGAAAGTGTCTCGCAAAACAGCAGAAATTGGGATAAATCCGAGAAAATCAAAAAGGGGAAAATAATCCTTGTTTTGGGACCATGTCGGCTTTGTAAGCCTTTTACTGTACGCCCTCGGGTGATGGAAAACCAAAACAAGCAAAAACCGCGGAAAATTGAGGAAAATATTAAGCTCAGAACATAGCTAGAAAGCGTGCACCAAGCAAGGAAAAAAAGACGGGAAAAACCGTGCAAAAAGATGTGAAAAGTATGCAAAATGCAAGTGTGTGTGCAAATCTGAAGAAGTCTAGTGGGTTTTGTGCAAAAAGCCCAAATCCGAGGAAAACTGACATTCAGAAGCCCAAATCAGCGAAAATACATAGGAAAACACATTCCATGCATGTATGAAG
>JAMKQA010251797.1:0-18334 GCA_024699735.1 Posidonia australis
AAGCAAAAATTGGATATGCAAAGATAGAGAAAATGAGATGGGCAAAATATGAGATATGAACATCAATCGAGTTAGTATCACTCCCCCCCTCCCCCCTCCCCCCTCCCCCCTCCTGCTAGTTTGACAATGACAGGAAGAGTAGTGGTTTAAGATCTCCATTTTAATCGGCACTTAGTTGATTAAACCCTATCAAAGAAGTGGACCTGCAGAAGCATAGCCAAAGATGTATGTTCTAGACAGAAAAAACAACCAGCTTACGCAATAAGCAATCAAGAATTAAACCCACGTATGAAAGAATCATTTACATGGTTTGACATAATTGTTGCGAAAATGCCAAAGTACGATCATTGAAGTAAAACCTCCCATCCCCGGTAAAAATAGGAAAAAATTGAAAAACTAGAAACTATACAATGTCCATTTTGCCATATCACAAAGATTTCAGAAATGGGCAATAGAAAGATTCACTTGGACACTTTATGCGTGAAAAGCTCATACATGCATGATTCCTCATAACTATATTTTATTGAACAAGAAGATGAAAGCCCCAATGAGGCATGAGCAGTGAAAACCAAGGGACTCCTATATAACCAGAAGTAAATAAGAAAGCTAGGTGCAAAGCATATGCATCATTTTTCTCTTCAAACCAATTCCATTTTTATACCCAAAAACAAATCCACCTTTGTTGCTTGAGGTATGGCCAGTTATTGAAAAAATGCACCTTTGTTGCCCAAGGTATGGCCAACTATAGAACATGGATCTGTTTCATGCTCCAAGAGCTTGGAAAAATACATAACTCATGCTTCCGGTCAAGCTAATCAGCAGCAAATTGGATCTGCTAGTCTTGCAAGTGAACTCGGAATTCAGCAGCTTTCTTCATAGCAGTATTGCAGTGACACCAGAAAAGCAATAGAGGTGGCCATGGAGGGGGCACATGGATCCACTAAAACTTATGAATATCTCACTATATTTAAGATAATAGGTTGATGTTCTGATCTAAGATGCTATATTTAATATTGTGCACTTTCAAGACTAAATATTGCAGAGTGCAACAACAAGCCCCTCTCCGGAACCAAGAAAAGATTTAGTTATGATATTCCTAGTGAGTGCATTCAGTACATTGAATCAGAAAGCAAAACTAATCAATTGTGAGAGAGAATCAAATGTTTACTTGAGCAAGTGAAAAGGCTCTAAATAAGTGAGTAAAATAATATATAATACATATAATAAGAAAATTCTGTGTAGATGAGATAATTCTATTTCGTAAGTACTAAGGCTTCCTATTTCTCGCAATAATCGAAATGGGGTTCCTTCAAAGAAAATCTCTAGATAGGGAAGCCATATGAATCCATTTCTGCAAGAACAAACCGTGTGTGAACTTTCTCACGAGCAAATGCATCCATATCTGCATGGTAGTGATCAGCTGAAATTCCTCTTTGAAGCAATTCCTTAGCAACCTGTGGTTTAGGAATGAGTGAAATGAATAAACGACATTCACAAAGTTGAGAAAAGCCAGAGATACATCAAATGATGCCCAATGGGGACGACCAGCAGATACTTTAGCTTTTCAAAGGTGCAAGTGCAATCACATTTGCTGGTCAGTAGTGACTATTATGGACAAAAGGTAAGATGTTTTTATCAACATTAACTTACCATGTAATCTACAACTATGAAACCTTTTTGGAGTCCAATTCCAATATGCTTCTAGCAAACCAGTATGTATTCATTAATATTCAGTAGATAGTGTACGTGGTTGGCTACTTGTTATTTGAAGTCCTCAAATAAAAACAGAAATTGTCATACTTATTCATAGTTATAGCACTCACAATTAATTACAAAGAACTTTCGCATCTCTATGTTTGTGACATCTAATTATGCACTATAGTAATTCATAATGTAATGCCTAAAGAATATTTTGCGGCATGATGAACATTGATGATGGTAGGTGTTGTTTAAAAGTTTTTGCTAAAGAATGAATGATATTAACATATTTGTAAGGGTCAACTACTTGCAACTTTAGGGTTATATTTGAAGAACTCCTTTAAACTTCATCTTTCTGTTATAGCATTCAACTACAAATATTTTTTACAAAAGAATAGCTAAGAATCCAATGCATATGTTATTTTTGAAGGGTAATCCAACACAGATGTTATAGCAAGCCTGACACTACAGAATACTGGTCAGAAGTTATTTTATGAAACAATTCAAACATCTAATACCTCAGTGTAATACAGAAATGAGTAGGAGATGGGACTATGCAAGAAGCTACATGCACCTGCTCACATTCCTTCCTTGTGAAGCAATAAACTATTCCAGACTCATTATTCGGATATGACTCTCGAATAAAATCAGCAATTTCATCAATTATGACTTTTGCTACTGACGATTTCTCATGGACCTGGTAGAAGACAGAAATATAACAGATTCCGTAAATCATCAAAAAAGAGATGCTACTAATTGAAAATTCCACAAATAAATGAGAATAATTATGATGTGCAATACCTTGTAGAAAAGATTAGGTCTATTAATTGTGCTGACAAACTTAGTACATCTGGGAATATGCAACATCTCCATAAGATCCATTTGGACTTTTTGCGTAGCAGTTGCCTGTGAATATGAATACAAAGAGTACCAAATATAAGTATATAACACAGAATAAAATTTTTTAAATCCCAGAAATAATAAATCATAAAATAAGGAAGCTGAAAATGTACAGTTAAAGCAACAACTGGAACATTAGGAAACTGTGTCTTCAAGATGCCAAGATTTTTGTAGTCAGGACGGAAATCATGTCCCCATTGGCTACAACAATGTGCCTCCTGCAAAGTACATTATGCATCAACTGAATCATATGAAATCTACTTATCTATTTGTTGACAATAACAAGAAAGTGCTAAGTAGCAGTAAGCATGATATACGACCCAAAGTCAAATTTTAGCATGTTATGAAAGTAATGACCAAAAGTTGGCATTCATGTATGACCAACTGAAGCTGCAGAGCTGATCTGATGAAACAGAAGATCTCCAGGTAATAATTATTAGTCATCTTTAACAAGGAAGAAACAAGTTACAGTAAAAAGGATATTTATGAAAAAAAGATGTTCATGTTAAAATACTCAGAATTAACATGTCCAAATTCCAATATTACACACCAGTTACTTACATCAATTGATATAAGAGAAAGACGACCAGCATGATGACACTTTTCAAGCTTAGACATGAACCTTTTGCTCTTTGATATCTTTTCTGGAGTGACGTACAAAATCTTAAGTTCACCATCCCCTTTTTCAAGGGCTTTATATATAAATTTCTCATTCTCCTTGGTAGTGGTTGAGGTCAGCATGTTAGCTGGGATCCCCAATGCAGCCAACCCCATTACCTAGAAATGGGAAGAAGTGAACAAAAGATTAATTACAAAAAATGAAATTAAGGACAAGAAAATAGATTCTTTTACTTTCCATGATACAAGCACCTGATCCTGAATTAGAGAAAGTAAAGGACTAACAACAAGGGCCACTCCATCACAAAGAACAGCTGGAAGCTGGTAACACAGACTCTTCCCACCACCTGCAGCCATTATCACCAGAACATCTCTTCCACTCATGGTAGCATTTATTATCTGGAAAATTTCATCTTGCTTTAAGCATGAAGAACAAAGAAGAAGAAAGCATACTTATTAAGGCACCAAGCCATTGAGTTGTGGCGCCTTGGGCAACTAGGTGACACCTAGGTGCTATTAAAAAAATATTTTTTCAGTATTTTTACTCCATATTTTATACATTATTAAATGCAATTATGCAACGATATATCTATTCTTAACTCAATTAATACCTAAATAACATTGGAATATACAACAAATGACAAGATAACAATAAAATACAATAAGATTTAACATCAAAGCATCAATATAAAAACACACATTAACTCAATATAAAAACACACATTAACATCTAAATAAGTTAAAAACAATAAGTTTTAATAAGTCTTAACTTAACAAAACGAAAATATAAGAACATAACAATGTCTTAGACTTAGTCAATATTGAAGAACACAAAGAAAAGACCAAATGAGAATCTCATGATCTCATTCACTTTCTTCGTTATCTAATAAATCATCAAATTGTCATCTAAAGTTGACTTAAGCAGTGTTTGATTCAACTTATGAGCGTACTGATTTTAGTGAAAAGTTAGTTTTTTTTAAAAGTTATTCCTGTTGAAAGCTTATTCTTATTCTTTATAATTTTATTTAGATGTACGAACATGAAAAACAATTATTTTTTATTGAAATATCCTAATTACCCGTCGTTATAAATGATTGTAGAGGGAGAGAAGAAAACCCAAAACCCTATCATCTTCCCCTCCACACTTTCCTCCTCCTTCTCCCTCCACCTCATCCTCCTCCCATCCACACCTTCCACCTCCTCCCACCATGTCTCCTCCACATTAAGCTCCTCAATGGCTCCCTTAGTGTCCTCCACATCCAGCTCCTCAATGGCCCCCTCCGCGTCCTTCACACCATCGTCCTCCCCTTTACGCCTTTTGACTCCTCCCATCGCATCTCCTGCATATCCAACTTCTCGATAACTCCTTCTGTATCCTCCACATCGGCCTCCACGATGGCCCCCTTGTGTCCTCCACATCGTTTTCCAGTAAAGAAAAAGGCAAATCCATTGGAGGTGCTTCATCACCAAATGATTTGGATTTTCAATCGTTGAATGGCTATCATTGAATGGATTTGGATTTTTTTTACCAGCTGAATGGATTTGGATATTGTTTTCAATCGTTGAAAAAGAAAAGGAAGAAGAAGAGCGGTTAAGAATAGGATTCGTGGTTGCCAAACAAGAAGAGAAAGAAGATGAGCGGTTGGGTCCTTTTATAATATTATGTTTTTAATGAGGACAATATAGGAAATAAATGGAAGAAGATCCTAGAGTTTTTCAAAAAGTTGTCTCTTATAGCTTTTTATCTTCAATATTTTTGATGAGTTTTACACATAAGAAAAAAGTTGATGTTTTTTAATAAACTAACCTTTTTTTGTGTGTTTGGTTCAACCTTTTCTCTCATAAGCAATTAATGCAATAAGCTACAACCAATAATCATTACCAAACGCTACCTTAGTCAATATGTGAGATAGGAAGAGAGGATTGCTACCAGTTAAGACTTTAGCACAAGGATGGAACAAGGGATTCAATTCCTTTTCCTGTTTATATATGTGCAGTTTTGGGTGGATCAAGATCCAAATCCCAAAGGATCCAATTAAATAAAAAAAAACTTGGTGTTAAAACGCCCAACACATGTGTAACGCCTGGGCACCTAGGCGTCCACCTCAATACGTATGGAAGAAAGTTTCCTCGGATGGCATCGAGTTAGAAAGTGTGTGACTCAATGAATGAATATTCAAATAGTCTAGCAGGAAAGATCCAAGGAACATGAATCTTTTAAGATAAAATAGGCTGATTCTTCAATGGCTTTCATATCTGGAGATATATTAACATCTAGAGGTCAAGTTTCTAAAAGAAGTAATATAACCCTCTAGTATGGAGAAAAAATAATAACTTCATCTCTTCCATTCCTTTAAGAAGATAATTGTAAGGGCTACACTTAAATGAAGTGTTATGAGAGAAAACCAAAAAGTTCTCTATTGATTTGTGAAGATTACATATATATATATAGGTATTAAACACCCTACGGATATATGGATATCCAATAACCCGTTTAATTATAAAATATATCCTCACTTATTCTAACACTCCCCCTCAAGCTGGAGCATACATATCAACCATGCCCAGCTTGTCACATAGGGACTCAAACACACCCACTACAAGACCTTTGGTGAATATATCTGTTAGTTGCTCTGAAGAGTGCGTATATAAAGTAGATATAACTCCATTCATAACCAGATCTCTCACAAAGTGGCAGTCAACCTCGATGTGCTTTGTTCTTTCATGAAAGGTGGGATTGTTTGTGATAAAGATCGCAGCTTAATTATCACACCCCATAGACATAGGTACCTCAACATCATACCCAAGTTGCTCAAACAGTGACTTCACCCACATCATCTCACACACAGTCTGAGCCATAGATCTGTATTCCGCCTCTACACTAGATCTGGACACCACATTTTGTTCCTTGCTCCGTCAAGTGACCAAATTGCCTCCTACATACGTACAAAAACAGGATGTGGATTTTCTATCACCTTTATCACCTGCATATCCTGAGTCTGAGTAGGACTCAACTCTGGTGTGATTATTTTTCCTGTATACCAGACCCTTTCCTGACGCCCCTTTCACATAAGATAAAACCTGAAGAGTACCTGTCCAGTGTACCCTCCTAGGCTCATGCATAAACTGACTCAGAAGATTGACTGCATAAGAAATATCAGGTCGCATCACCGTCAAGTAAATGAATTTGCCAATCAGCCTACGGTATTGACCAGGATCCTCCAGTAGCTTTGAGCTACTATCCCAAAAAGATGGTAACTGCTTGATAGGGGTGTTTTCTAGTTTGTATCCCAGAAGACCTGTCTCTTCTAAGAGATCTAATACATACTTCCTCTGTGATAGAACCATCCTACCATGTCCATATGCAAACTCGATCCTCAGAAAATAGCGAGGCTTTTCCATGTCTTTGGTCACAAAGTGTCTATGAAGATAAGCCTTTCCCTCTGTAATTCCTTTTGTATCACTCACAGTCACTAGAATGTCATCCACATATACAACCAGTATGACACATCCACGACCTGTGCGCCTATAAAACACTAAGTGGTTCACTGCACACCTCTGAAAGCCACCATCAAGTACCATCTGGCTAAACTTCTCAAACCACGTCCTGAGACTTTGCTTTAGCCCATAGATAGCCTTCCGTAATCTGCATACACAATCCTCCTCCTGAGCAA
Source organism: Posidonia australis (assembly GCA_024699735.1). Lineage (NCBI taxonomy): Eukaryota > Viridiplantae > Streptophyta > Magnoliopsida > Alismatales > Posidoniaceae > Posidonia > Posidonia australis. Next base: position 6,891 of record JAMKQA010251797.1, read on the forward strand.
TGTACCCCGGAGGCTGCTCCATCAAGACTGTCTCAGTCAGATCGTCATAGAGGAAAGCATTCTTGACATCAAGCTGGCCATATCCCAGGAATTATTCAATGCAAGAGACAACAACACCCGAATAGAATTGAGACGAGCAACCGGTGAAAATGTTTCCTCGTAATCGATGCCATATGTCTAAGTAAAACCCCAAACAACCAGTCTAGCCTTGTATCTGTCAATGCTGCCATCTGCTTTGTATTTGATAATATACACCCACTTGCAGGTGACCACTGTAGCCCCAACAGTGCAGGCCACTAACTCCCATGTGCCACAACTAGTAAGTGTCGTAATCTCCTCATCCATAACAGTCTTCCGATGTGGAAGAGAAAATGCTTCCTCGTAATTCCTGGGAATGGTCTGAGAATGGAGGAGCAATGCAAAGCTACGGAAACGAAGGTGTAGAGCATCATAAGATACAAAATGAGAAATAGGATGAACTGTACATGAACGAGTACCTTTTCGAAGGACTATAGGCATGTCGGAGGGACTGGTGGGCGGATTTACATTTGCAGAGGAGGGTGGTCCGTCGTAAAGAAGTCCTGGAGGATGCTGCCGTCGACGATATACCTGCAAGGATGAAGCTGGTGGTGGAAAGACCGGTGTAAACTGAGGATTAGCATGTTGCAACTCGACAACCAAGGGAACAGGGACAGACACACTGGACGGTGAAGGAACACTGTAATATAGTTCAGACTCAAAGAAAGTAATATCTGCAGAAACATAATACCGACAAATGGGAGGATGAAAACACTGATAACCCCTTTGAGTTCGCGAATAACTGACAAAAACACACTTTATTGCACGTAGAGGCAGTTTGTCCAATCCAGGGGAAAGGTCCTGAACAAAGGCCACACACCCAAACACCCACGGTGTCACACTAAATAAGGTGGAGTCTGGTTGTAAGCGACGAAGTGGAACCTCCCCACCAAGTGGGGTAGCAGGCATCCTGTTGATAAAATAGGTGGCTGTAAGCACAGCATCAGCCCAAAAATGTTTTGAAACCTGCATGTGTACCATAAGTGTACGAGTGACATCTAGAATGTGCTTATGCTTACGTTCTGCAACTCCATTTTGCTGTGAGGCATGAGGACAAGATGTTTGATGGATGATATCCAGTAAAGCACACATAAAAGTGACGTTAGAATGCATGAACTCAAGTACATTGTCAGTTCTCAAAAACTTGGGAGTCACATCAAAATGATTCTTTATTTCATTAAGAAAATTTCTGAGTACCTCATGAATATGATTTCGATCTTTCAACAAATATACCCAAGACACTTGAGAAAAATCATCAACAAAAACAATATAGTACCTATGACCCGACACAGATTGGACTCTAGATGGACCCCACACATCACAATGAATCAACTCGAAGGTTGTGCTACTAGACGCAAGATGCAACTGTTTAAACGAAGCACGATGGTGCTTACCTAACTGACACAACGTACAATCTAAACGAGACACGGACTGCTACGGTAAAGCCTGCTGGAGTTTCTGATGAGACGGATGTCCCTGTCTATTGTGCCACAAGGAAGAAGACTCAACAGTAGATGTTGTAGAAGCCAAGTCTTGAGGAATCTCATCATGAACTAGCAGGTACACTCCATTTCCTCGATCACGGCCTAAATCAATCCTCCTCTCCGTCTGCAAATCCTGAAAGATACAGTGAAAAGGGAAAAAAGTCACATTACATTTGAGTTGTTTTGTAATAACACTAATGGACAATAAATTTACAGGAAAATCAGGGACAAAAAAGACATTCTCTAATGGTAACTGTGAAGAGGCGTGGACCACCCCCTCACCAGAAACTGGACAAGTTCGACCATCAGCAATCGCGACAGTCCAAATATCAGATAACTGAGATAATTGTGTAAACAAACTACGAGTACCTGGCATGTGGGAGGAGGCACCGGAATCAATAATCCAGGAGGAGTCTCTTTAGACAAATAGGGCACTAATACCTGAAGTACTGGCATGTGTGGTTGTGGCAGCGGAGTCAATGACCTTTAGCTGTTGAAGCCGTTCGTAATCAGCCTGTGATACAGTGAATGTCGGTGGCTCAGTAGTAGCAACAGATATGGGGGCCTCTGTAGTCGTATTAGCCGTCTGAGGACGACCAATAATATCCCAGCATCGCTCAACTCGGTGAACCAACCGTCCACAGTGTGTACAACGTGACCGTCCTCAGGTATCGCCACGACCACGTCCTCCTCGTGCACCACCACGTCCACGTCCACTGGTGGCCGCCACTGCAAAAGGCTCTGACACTAATACCAAATTGGGGATACAAATGTGTTCTACCAAATTAGGTGCCCTAGCCAAGCTTAAATACTTGGACACCCCAAATGGTCAAAAGACCATAATACCCCTAGTACAAGTTATAACCAAATTCAAGACACATATTCAACAGGCCATCATGGTAAAAGGCTCTGACACTATATGAGAAGTAGCAGTAGACACTCGCATAGCCTTGCTGAACATGGTATGAAGATCTGGTAGTACATCAACAGCTAATACCTATCCCCGAATCTGTGAACTGAGATCTAGATTCAGGGCAGAGAGAAACACAGCAACCGCTAATTCTTCACGGTACTGACGCAGGCAGGTGATATCAACCGACAAAGGCTGATGAATATCCAACTCCTCCAGTAAGGCTCGAAGAACAGTGAAGAGATCCTAAACAGATCTGTCCCCCTGCTGTAGAGCGAAAAGTTGCTCATAAATTTCACAAACTCTGGAAATATTCTTTTCATGCCCATAAGTGAGTCGAAGAGTATCCCAAATCTTCTTTGCTGGCCGCAATGATATGACAACACGTGCAACAGAAGGCTCCATACTGTTAGCCATCCAAGTAATAACCGCCGCATCATCGACCAACTAATCTTCATAAATGTCAGATTTGATATCCAGAGGAGGATCTATAAGGTGCTTCAATTTTCTGTGTGCCAAAACAAATGTTTCAAAACTCTGGGACCACAGATGATAGTTAGGGCCAGAGAGTTTCGTAGAGGTACCACTCATGTTTTTAACAAACGAATCACGGGATGACATCCTCACTGATTTTCAGTAGCAAATCACAAATAGATGGTCTGAAAACGACGAAAAAAGTAGACCAATTACTCACCACGGTGTGTGGATGTGACGTATCCACACACAACACCAACAGGAGACTAGAGAAGGGCCTAAAACATGGCCAGGAAGGGCTGGACTGCCCTAACAAGTGGACGGAAGAGACAACCAGGCATCACCGGTGACACAGCATGCGTCGGTGACGCCGTACGGCCGGTGACGACGGCGGAACGGCCGGCAGTGGACTGCAGGCCACGTACGGGCCTACCGACGGTGGAGGAGGCCTTGGGGCACGCAGGCGGGAGGTCTGGAGGCAGCGAGAGGGAAGGAGGGCACGTCCGGCGCAGGTCAGGCGACCGACGGCCGCAGAGGCGGCAACCGGCGGCGAGTACGACGGTGGCAGGCGGCTAGGATTTTTTTTGTGGTTTCTCCCTATGCTCTGGTACCATGTTATGAAAGAAAACCAAAAAGTTCTCTATTGATTTGTGAGGATTACATATATGGATATATGGATATCCAATAACCCGTTTAACTATAAAATATATCCCCACTTATTCTAACATGAAGACTACCCACTAAGCCATTATCAGGATCAATGATCTTACTCCCAACTTTATTATAGCAATATGCAAGTTTTTCCCCAAATTTGTATATATAATCCAAAAGATCAACCTGATAGATTGCATCTTATGGGTTAAGTAAAAAGATGAGGTCGCAATAGATCAATACCTTTCCCCAATTTTCTAATTATGGTGATATGTCTATCCATACCAAATATTATTTTATCATTAAGTTTACCACAAATCCTCAACAGATTTCCCATTTTTATGCCTTCTGCATCAGGACAGCTATAGTGATAAGAACGTTTTCTGCCAAAAATCTGTCACAGCAGAATGTCCCAAAAACTCTAGCTCTATTTGTTCCTTCCAGGACAGCTTCAATGAAACACAAGCACAATGATCACTTATCAATGTTACCAGCTACTAATTCACGCTTGAAGCTTTTGATGTAATTTTACAATTATTAAATGAAATAAGATCAACAATATTGTGGGAATTAATGACATGAAAACCATAGTAGTTACCTTTGAAATCCAAATTTTGGTTGGTATATTTGACAACTAATTCCAATCAAAAGCAAGCATAAATGTGAAACTTTAAAACTTCAGGCAAAGGCACTTCTTCTTGTGATCCATGTTATTGAAACAGTGTCTCAAGATAATGAAAGGGAAAAAAAAAAGGGCATTTTGGCAAGGAATCATAACATAAAACAACTCGCAAAAATGATATCAAATTATCAAACTACAATCAAGTGTAAATACACCAATTCTACACAACTTCATTTGACCTTCAAAAATAACACAAGAAAGATGATAAACATTAAGGAAAGGAAAGACCTAACCTCTCTTTGATTTGCACGATAATTAGCTAGACCAAAAATATTAAATCTGATGTCATCTGCACGAGAGTCCCACTTGAACTTTCCAGACCAATCTTCAGTAGGGGCTGGAGCGCTGCCAATTATAGAAATTTCATCATCTTTGGAATCTTCCAACAATGCTTTCAATTCTGATTGTCTATTGTACAGCCTCTCTTGCCTATCAAGCAACAAATTTATCTGATCTGAAATATAAAATTCACATAATAATTTGTTAGTATATGCCATAAGTTTTATAAGAGAGCTGAGTATGACACTATAAAGAAAAGACTTGATCAAAGACATCAATAACCATTGTTTACATAATATGCCTATCTCCATCAGATCTCTAGTCACAATAAACTTTTGATCACGTCAATGGAGTATGGCATTTGACCACATATAATACCACATTTTCCTTCAATTGGTTACCATATTGCATGTGGCACAAGCATCAAAATCTTCAATTTCTTCTCAAGGAAAGGAGCAATGTGCCACAACTACAATCAGAACCAGAACTACTTAATAGAGTACCATGAGCTCCATTCCAGGTAAGCTACAGTTTCTATATAATGATAAAGTTTCTCTTTAGTGATAAGATGTACTTCTGCAAGAGTAGTGAACCAAATTTGTTAAGTTTGGACATCTCTCGAGGAGAACAGATTGTGATATATGCAATTTTGATGTTCCATGCTTACCCCATAAACTAATAGTTGCAAATGTTGACTGAGTCTGTCTAAGTCAAGACCTTCCAATTCAATAATAAGTATTTGAAATCATGCTAAAGACGAGGCATTTACGGTATTTGTTAAACCATGCTCTTGTTCCACTTCAGTAGGGCTTATGGTCTAGATGAGTATGTTTCAGTTGGGTTTATGATTTACAGATGGATGAATTGCATATCAAAAGCACTCCATCAATATGGATACTTGAAGCAACCTAAAGACTTGATAACATAATCATTATTTCCTATCTCAACTCTCAAGCCGTGTTCCTTTTGAGATTATCTACCAACTAAAATAAAAAGACAAGACTTTTTCCATTGACATTGGGCAATGCCTTAAAAACGAATGCAACACAACTACTCAAACGTCCCTCCCCCCTCATCTTAGTGTAGACATCACAACTTTACAACGATTAATTCAATTCCATTAAGAACGTGATCGTCAAAGTCGAAACTTTCAGCAAAATCATCTTCAAGTTGCCCTTTTTTTGTGTTCCTTTGAAGATGACGGAAAATTTAACCCTACCCTAATCATTTGGTTTGAAAACCCAAGTGATGAAATGATGATAAAAAAAAAACTGACCTTGAACTTCGTCCAACTCCGCCTCTACGCAGAGGAGCTCCGCCTCGATATCTGACTCCATCGCTTCCACTTCGCTCACAGAGTCACAGGGGAGGGGGGAGAGCAAATACCAAAAGGAAAGGGAGGGAAATTTGTTGTCTTGTCCAATTCTGGGCTCTCTACTTTTGTTGGTGTCCGGTTCAGGGACAAATTGTACACTTTCTGGTTTGGATTTCAACTTATGTATTTTTAAGGTAGATTTTGTACATTTCAATTTATGTCAACATAAGTCAAAAGTACAATTCACGGACATGTATCTACAGGGAGTGTACTAAACTTCGGCTACAAACGACATCCTATACAGAACTTTGGTTAAACTGTACACTCTTTTCTAAATGTTAGTTTAATATGCAGTATTTCAAACATTATGCATAAAATTGAGTACTTTTTGTGGATATATATGATAGGAAAACTATCTTTGACTTTGTAAACAAACTGGAAGTCCAGCAAGGGATAGGCTCGGTCTATATAATTTGGTTCAGACCAGAGAACCTTATCGAATCGTATTTAATGGGTTAATTCGGGTTTCTTTTTTTTTAAAATAATCAGAGAGCTCGGTTTGTGATTTTGGGTGCTCATCTAATCAATTGACGATCCAATCTACTATTTACAAGTTCCCTTTTTTTTTTTTTTTTAAACAATTATTAATATATATTACAATCAATTATTTGACTATGAAACCACCACTAAGTAATGTAATATATACAAATTCCCATATTCCATATTGAATAACTACAATCGTTGGATTCAAGAGTTTCGAAGCTCTTCTCTTGAAATAATAAAGCTAAATATTCTAACTTGAATGACAAGGCTAAAATTTGATTTTGGTGTTCTCCAATTAGTTTCAATAGGACTATATACATTTTGTACACATGTGAATATATTTACTTCTACTTACCAATTTTCAAAGAATCCAATTTTTGAATTGAACCGGCTTTTTTTTTTTTTTTTGCAAACATTAGTTAAAGATATATTAAATAACTACTTGACTATAATATCACCATCAAGCATAAAAGTACTACAATAATGTTCTGATGTAGTAAGTCATAAAGGGTCAAAAGTAACAAAAAGAACATTTTGCGTAATACAAATTCACTCACAAAATTTAAAAAGTCTCCTTAAATAAAATAGAAACAAAAAGATTCAACAATCCTCGTTCAAAGGGTAATCAGTATCGTTGAGAATTGAGACTGCAACTAAGGTAACTACAGATGTAACTCCGATTGAAGAAACAATAATTCATTAATTTGGAAGGCCAAATCAATTTTAGTTCTCTCTCAATCTTCCTTGACAATCCCAACAAATGTCCCCTTCTTAGCAATACCTGAACCAATCTTTTCCGTCCAAAAAGATATTAGAGAGATAATATAGGCAATAATATTTTTATTTATCAGCAAATTCTTAAATATTAAGTTATTCCTAACAAGCCACAAGGACCACAAAACTGCTTGTACTAGTGCATTCCAGCAATTTTTAGCTAATTGATGTTTACCATGTAAGTGTAAATCAAAAGGCTCTGGAAATTTCCAGTAAAGATGTGTACAGTACCATTCAAAAAAAATTACCAAATTAACTTAACATAGGTGCAATGAATAAATAGGTGAGTAGTTGTTTCAGTGTGATTACCATAAATGGGACATGTTGATCCAGTCCAACCTTTTTTGTTTAAGTTTTCTCTAGTAAGGATCTTATTATTACATACCAGTCAGACAAACAATTTAACTTCTAAGGGAGTGTGGCATTTCCAAATATAATTAGTCAATGCGGTTCTAAGACCATCGTCATTGAGAATGTCATAACAGTATTTGACCAAAATCATATTGTTCCCAATACGAGTCCAGCATATTGCATTTATATCTTCCCCAAATTTAGATTTTCCATGATATATACAAAGGTTTCTAGTTGTTCTTATAGTATTTCCTTATTGGCCGTGCTAGCCAATTGTAAAGGAAACAATTTAGCAAAATCTATTATATATAAAGATTGTATCTTCATAACACTTATTTTCTTATTTTTGGTGACAGTATATAAATCGAGAAGGGAGTATTTGAAAGTTAAATCATTTAACCAAACATTCTCTCAAAAAATAGTATCTTTCTCGTTATTTATTGAGAATTTAGTCAATGTCTCGGATATAAGGAAGCTTCTCATTAATTCATACCAAAGTGGAGAGCATTTTGAAAAGGATCTGTTAAGAAAAGTTTCTTGATTTAATCTATAAAAATGTCTTACTTTGATAAGACTTGCCCATTTAAGATCTTGCTTACCATTCATCAAGTGCCACAACAATTTCCATTTTAAAGCTAAACTAAAAAATTTTAAGCATATTATATCCCACCCATTTTGGTTTTTACTTCGACAAATACTATCCAATTTGACCAAGTGATAGTTGTGCCTTTTGTCAAGATTAGATTGCCACAAAAATCTTTTCCTAAGTCTGTCGATTTCCTTCTCTACCCAAGTAGCGAGATTAAGAACTGGTAGATAATAGGTGAGAATGACGGAGAGAACCGTGTTTACCAGTCTTAGTCTGCCTCTCAAGGAAAGGGACTTTATTTTCCAAGAGGATAGTTTTGCAGATACTTTATCAATCATAGGGGCCTAATCGTGATAAGAAATCTTTTTGAAATGTAATGGTAGTCCAAGACATCTAAGAGGTAAGAATTCTTCCTAATATTCCAAAATCGTACACCCCAAACTCACTGTATCTTTAGATAGTCCTATTCCAGTAAAGGAGAATTTGTGAAAGTTTATTTTCAAACCAGCACAATACTCAAAACAACTAAGAATTCTTTTGATGTTTATAAGTTGCTCCAAAGATGGGTCCAAGAATAGAATCGTATCATCTGCATATTGGATCTTTAGGACTTTAGGTCCATTATTTGGGTATTGAACTTCGAGATTAACTTGTTTTAAGCACCCATATCCAACATCTTGTTTAATACATTAGTGACAATAATAAACAATAATGGTAAGATGGGGTTCCCCTGCCTTAGACCATTGCGAGCCTTGAAATATCCTTTAGGTGACCCATTAACTAGGATAGAGAATATTACTGAAGAGATGCACAATTTAATTCATGAGAGCCATCTATCACCACATCTCATTGCTTTTATGGAGTTAAAAAAAAAATCTCAGTTGACATTATCAAAAGTCTTTTTAAAATCAAGTTTCAAGATAAATCCTGATGTTTTAGTTTGATGCATAAAGTGTAATGTTGCTTGAGCGACCAGAAAGCAGTCATCAATGCATCTTTCAGGTAGAAAAGCTAATTGGTCAGCATCCAACCTCTGGCTCACAATTGAACTAAATCTCCTAGCTAGGCCCTTAGAAAAAAATTTGTAGCTGCCATTAACCAAACTAATAAGCCTAAAATCCTAGATTACATGAGCCCCTTTCTTTTTAGGGATTAACACTATGAAGGTCTTACTTAAATAATTCAAAGTATCCAGATCTTTGGATACATGTATGTAATTGAGCATATCAACTATATCTAATTTTAATACTTCCCAAAAAGTTAGATAGAAATTTAAAGGAAAGCTGTCAGGACTTGGGGATTTATCCTCAAAAAGAGAAAACACTGCCTAATTTATTTCCTCTTCAAAGAAATTCCTCTCTAACCTCTCCAGGTTAGGAATCTTATTTGGAAATAACTGATCCCAGTAGAGGTCAATAGTGGTGCTCCTAGGTTTATTAAAAAGGGTTATGAAGTGATTTTCTATTTCCTTGTAGACAGTTTGAGGTTGATCAACAAAAACTCCCTTAATAGTCATAAAAGAAATAATGTTTATCCTCCTCCTTCCTTTGACCATACCATGAAAGAAAGATATATTTAAATCCCCTTCCTTTAACCATTGAACTCTAAACCTTTGTTTTCAATATAATTCTTGCTCAAGTAATAGATTATAATGTTCTAATCTAAGTGCATTTTTGTAGGCTCCAAGGTTAGGAGATAATGTCGAGGATTCTACCACCTTGTCAATGTGTTGAATCGGACTCTCAACCTCCCTCAACCTATTTTTTCTTTATTCTCTGACAGGAGTGATCCAATTTTCTACCTTAAACTTAAGATTCTTAATTTTCCTAGTAAATATAGCTACTGGTGACCCCTAGAATCTTGTAGAATTCTAATATTCAGAGATCAACTCCTTGAAACCTTCTATAAGTGTCCAGGACTTGCAGTATTTGAATGAGAAAGGGCCCCATCATAGAGGCAAGGTATCCAAACATAAGGGAATATGATCGTATACAACTCTGACCTTTCCAACACATATCGAGTTAGGATATTTATTCTTCTACTCTGGTAGACATGGAAATCGAGCCTGGCCGGTCCTAGGCCGCCCGGTCCAGCAAGGGCCCAGAAAAAATAAACGTGGGCCGGGCTGGGCCAGGCCCATCTTGGGCCGTGGGCCGTGCCAGGCCTAATGGGCAGGCTCGCCAAGGTTCATATAGTAGGCCCAATTAGGCCCGCAAAAACACCCTAGACCGAGCCAGATCGGGTAGTGAACGGTAACAATTTTAAAAAAAAACAACACAGGGTACTGGCCCGACCCGTTTTAAAAAAATTAAAAAATATATATAACAGAACAGGGTCGGGCTGTAGCAGCCCGGCCCGTTAAAAAAGAAAAAACAGGGTGGGGCTGAGGTCAGCCCAAAAAAAAAAAGATTTTGCAACAGTTGTAAACCGTTGCTTTTTTTTTTAAATCAATATTTTTATCCTATAAATACCCCCCACCCTATTCATTTTTCTTCACAACTCAAACTTCTCTTCTACAACTTTCTCTACTATAAAGTTCTCCCAATTTTCAAATGAGGATCTTCAAGTGAAGATTTCGCTGTTTGGCATTGGATTATGCCCGGTCTTCTGCTCTCCAGACTCCAGTCTCCACGCGACACTAGCTGAGCCAGCAACATCAAAATCTCTTTACTTCTAATCCTTCCAAATTCTTTACTTCTAATCCCTCCATTTTTGGGTTTTGGTTTTTGTGGGTTAAGGGTTTTATTATTTTATATTCATTTTTTTATATTAAAATGGAAAATATTGGTAATGTTGGTAGCCATGACTATATCCGTAGCATGGAGTCAGATCAACATCAATCTACCTCAACACATACTTCACAATCCACAACCACTAAAAAACTAGGAAACAAAGTTCTTGGGTTTGGAAGCATGTTACATTAGACCCTGTAGATTAAACTAGGTGTTACTGTAATTATTGTAATATTACATACACATATCCTAGGGGAGGGGGTGTAGGTCATATATCTAGACATTTACAAAAATGTATACTCAAACATAATAAAGATGACAACACAGATTTAAAACAATCGAAATTACAAGTAGGATCTAGTGGTATAATTAATTGGAAATATAATACAGAAGAAGTTAAGGAAGGAATAACTAAATTTATAGTACAAGATGAACAATCATTTTCTTTTTCTGAAAATAAAAATTATGAATAATGTATGCAAAATTATTTAAATCCACAGTTTAAAAGTTTTTCTAGAAATACAACAAGAAATATAATTTATAAAACATTTAAAAAAGATAAAAAAAGATTTAATTGGAATA
>JAMKQA010251798.1:0-11132 GCA_024699735.1 Posidonia australis
TCTGTGACAGATCTTTTCATTACTATGCCAAATCTTAAATGCAACTTGCCATATGCTGGGTGGATTATGTTGGTTCAAGTCATCCTCTGGCTGATTTGGAAAGAAAGAAACCATAGGATTTTCAGGAATACTTGTTCTACTGTAACTGATGTTATCTCTGAAATTATGTATTTTATGAACCTTTGGATAGATAATCTTTTGGCAGGTTTCGAAAAGGATGAGGTGAGGTCTTTCTTGACAGCCATCTCTGCCCAACATGACTCTCCCTGCCTCTCCATTCCTTCTTCCTCCAGGCTGCCTCCAGGTGTTGCTTCTTTGTCCCCTGATGACCCTGGAAGAGGCAGTGTGCCACCTGAGGGCCTCTGAGCCTCTTTTTCTTCTTTGCAGTTTTCTGCTGGTGGTGTAACTTTGAAACTTATATTTTTTGGGCTAATGCCATATATTCTGTAATATCTCATACATTTCTATGTTTTTCTTACCGGGCTTTAAGCCGATGAAATACATATTAAACTTTTTACCAAAAAAAAAAACAATTCTAGTAGCTCTAAATAAAAAACATGTTATACATCTACATTTACTTTGATATTGCAAGGTGGGGGATCTAGTCGAGTGCGTTATTAAATGGAGCTGAGTTGGGATCCTGAGGCGGGAGTTGCCATCGTAGCAGCTCCACTTGAGAGTTTTTTTTTTTGTTATCGATTTAGGTTAATTTTTTTGCATACCTCTGGATTCGAATCCGGGAGACGTGATGAGTTTCAACTTCTCCAAGCCACTGTCACAATGAGACAATGAGAGTTAACATTAGAAGCTTCCAACAATTCTCATTTTTTCTTGTTGTTACTGCAATAATAAAAGTTGATTGTGGTAATTCGAACTGACTCAAAAAATGAAGTTCCCTACAGTGCTTAGAGCGGTGGGAGCCGTAGAAACCATGAAACAAACACACCCTACGTTGTTTGGGTTGTGACCCAGGCGTCCTAATGTGTCCTTGTGTCGATTGATTTTTTATTTTTTTTTGAGTTAATGTCATTTTAGTGTCTTAAATTATAATAGATTTTTATTTTACTATCCTCAACTTTAAAATAGTTTAATTTCATATCTCAACTTTCATTTTGTTTCAAAAGTGAATTTAAACACTGGCATCGTTAAATTGTTTCTCTAAATAAATCTTATCTTTCTTCCCCTTTTCCATTTCCACTAGTGTCCACACCTTTTCTCCACCCCTAGTGATCATATTTGAATCCTTTCTCTCTACCTTTGGTGATCATGTCCGGACCTTTTCTTTTTATCTCCAGCGATTGTGTTTCCACCTTCGACGATCGTGTTCAGACTCTTTCTCTCTAATACCTCCAGCGAGCGTCCAACGACAATCTCTCCACCTTCGATGACTCTCTCCCTCTCTGCCAAACTATTTGTTTCGAATTTATGATACTGTTAAGAAGAGTTTCATGTTGTGCAAGTTTTGGATTCACTACGGAGGGTTTTTTTGTCGATGATGGCTCTGGAAAAATATAAAAGAATGGAATGATAGCTAAGTATGCACATGTGGACCTTGATCACATATCCTTTTTTGAGATGCAAGGACTACTAAAAGAAATGGAGACAGATCTAAAGAGTGTCATACATTATAAACTGCCTAGCAAGACTCTAAAAGATGGCCTAATTTTATTAGGTAAAGGTAATCAAGAGATATTTACCATGCTTGAGAAATGTAAGGAAGATCTAATCATCCATATCTACATAATAGTAGTTGAAGAGGTTAATTCACCAAATCTGTTAGAGCTTGCAGATGTTACTTCATCAGATAGGGAGTTTGAATTTCTTGAGCCTTTATTTGAGGAAGTGGAGGAAGAAGAAAGCTAGAAGGACAAGCAAGTGGAAGAAGATTCCAATGAAGACTATCCATCTTATGATCCGGAAAATCCTAAATTAGAAGTTAGGATGACATTTGAATCTTCTCAAGTATTTAGAGATGTTGTAAGTCATGTAAATATTATTCTAGGTTATAATTTTACCTTTTTGGAGAAAAGTTAAATGTTATCTGGAGAGGATAAGGGATGACCAAGATTGGAAAGCAAAATCGTTAAAGACTACTACATAGAGAACATTGTTTAGATGTGGGGAAGTCAAAATTCTTAAGGTTGAAGCAGAAAGCATTGGACCTACTATTTAGAAGCTACAAAGAGCAATATAATAGATTGTGAGATTTTTGCAATATCTTAATGTCTAAGAATCCTAGTTTTATTGCAAAGTTGAAGGTGAAGAGGTCATTCCCTAATAGTCTACCTTTGTTGCAAAGAATGTTAGTGTGTTTCGATGCTGTACGGAAAGGAATGTTACATCATCGGTTCTTTTTGAGTCTTGATGATTGTCATTTATATGACCTATACAAGGGTATTCTTTTGAGCGTGATTGTCATAGATGTTAACAACCAGCAACTTTTTGTTTATACTGTTGTTGTGGAAGTTGAGAATAAGTATAGTTGGGCATAGTTCTTAATTAATATTGTGGAGGCATTGGATACACTAGAAGTCAAATGGACATTTATGTCCAACAGACAAAAGGTATCATATTTCACCCCTTTGGGTTTATCGTATATAATTTTTTACATAACAGATTTAATATTGTCTTTCAAGACTTACTTCAAGCAATTGATATGTCTGTTAGTGATGATGTGCATAGATATTGGCTACATCATTTGTATGCAAATTTCAAAGACAATTTTAGAGGAAAGGTGTACAAAAATGGATTGTAGGCTACAGCTGAGGGTTATAATGAAATTTCTTTTAAGGAGAAATGGCTCACATAAGAAACATCAAGTCAAATAGTGAAAATGTATTTTAATACCTTGACAGTATTTCACACTATCATTGGGCTAGATATGCATTTAGCATCAAATCCAAGTGTGACTATGTCAAATCCAAGTGAGAGTTGAAATATTGCCATAGAAGAAGCTCGAGGGAAGCCAATAATTAGTTTCTTTGAACGTGTCAGGAGATTCTTGATAAGGAGAATTCAAGAAAGAAGAAAAGTTGATGCAAACTCATTATTATGTCCCAACATAATTGATGATTTGGAGAAATTTTTTTTGATTCAAGAATGTGTAACATCTTCTATGCCAAGGACCTTAAGTTTGAAAGTGAGTGTGCATTTAAATCATTTGAGGTCTATTTGAAACTATGAACATGTGGATGCTGAAAGTGGGACCTCACAAGCATCCCATGTACACATGTATGTTAATGCAACAAGGCTTATACTTATTGATATACTTTAAACTCTATATGCAGCATGTATTGGGTTTACATGCAAGTCAATACTTATTGTTTTCATTTTATTTGTTTGCAATTGCAGTAATACTATATATAAAGCACAATGTTGAGGACTATGTCAGTTGATATTATCACACCAGCACAAAACAAGGTGTATTAGTAGTTGAGTACTTAGCATTTCTTGTACCTGATATGAGTCAATGGCCTACCATTTAGTTTGAGCAATTGTTGCCACCTTTGGTCAAGACATAAACAGGGAGACCGAAGAAGAAGAGAGACAAGTCCAATGATGAGAAACAAAATCCAAACAAGGTTAGGAGATTGAAGACAATGGTGACATGCTCAATTTGTAATCAGTATGGTCACAATTCAAGGACATGTACATGGAAGGAAGGAGACCCCATTCAGCAGAAGGTGAGGCCTAGGAAGAGAGCTTCAACAAATGCAATAACTTCATCAAGCGCAATATCATAGTTTTCTACAACACCACCATCTTCTACAGTATCACCTTCTAGAAGGACAAGAGCTTTACAAAGAGCCTAGGAGGATTATGAGATTCTTTTTGTGGAGGGACAAAGGGTGTTGGGACGGGAAATATCTAAGAGGCCACCAAGAAGGACTCCAATAGTCCATTCAACACAAGACTCATGTAGTTAAGAGGTATGCTTAGATTCATTGAAATGCTTAGACTCATGTATAATGTCTAGTATAGTATCCCTGTGGGTGAATTAATCTCATGCTTAGATGATTTTATTGCTATGTGGTATAGTATCCCTGTAAGTGAATTACATTATCTGCCCTATATGTGTTTGAATTATACTTCATTTTTGATGTTAAATTACTATATAATTAAGTCATTGATTCAGTAGTTTTCTTTATCATATACTTCATCTATACTAACCATATTGTAATATCATCTTTCAGATGCCCCTCCTACATGTGACTCATGCTGAGACGATTTTATTGCTATGTGGTATGTGGACCATCTAGTATATAATACTTGTTGCTATGTGGTATGTGGAGCATATATACTTCATTTTATTGCTATGTGGTATGTGGACCATCAGGCATATAATACTTCAAGCTTTGTGGTATGTGGAGCATATAAACTTCCCTAGATGTGGCTATACCCTGGTACGTGTTGCTATATGTATGTAGACACCTTGATTTTGAAGTCACTTGGCAGCAGGCTCCTCTGGATGATGCTTTGGTTGTGACCACCAAAACTCTAGCCCATACAAGCCCATTCAAGCTCACACTAGTCCACTCTGACCTAATTAAAATTAAAATCAAATAAAACACATTTAAAACATTTAAAATCCAATTAATCAAACAAAAACCCCAATTCAAGTTCAAATTAAATAAAATCCAATTAAAACCCTAATTAAAGTCAAAATCCATTTAAATCATTTAAAACCCTAATTAATTGAACCAAAAACCTAATTAAAATCCAAAAACCCTAAATTAAAATTCAAAACCCTAAATTAAAATTCAAAACCCTAAATTAAATCCAAAACCCTAATTAAAACACAAAAACCCTAAATTAAATCCAAAAATCCTAAATTAAATACAAAAATCCTAATTAAAATAATCAAAACCCTAATTGATCTCAAAATCCTAATTAAAATAATCAAAAACCCTAATTAAACTCAAAATTCAAATTAATTAAACCCAAAATCCTAATTAAACTCAAAATCCTAATTAATTAAACCAAAAACCCTAAGCTAAAGTCCAAAACTCTAAAATTAGAATAATTAAAACCTTAAAAACCCTAATCTAAAAACTAATTAATTAAGCCCTAAGTCACAAAATCAAAAATTAAATTAAAATCACAAAACTCAATTTAAAACCTAAAAGCAAAACCCTAAAATTCATGAAAATCCCAAAACAAAAATAAAACAAAACCTCAAATAATTAAAACCCTAATTAAAAACCAACTAATTAAACCTTAATCAAAAAATATAAGTGAAATCATAAAACATAATTAAAAGCCTAAACCTAAAATCCAAAATCCATTTAAAAATCTTAAAAACAAAACCTTAAAACAAAATAAACAAAAGAAAACAAAAAAAAACTAAACCCAAAGCCTATTTGCAACCCAATAAGCCCAATACACCTATAAACCAGAAAACCTTATAAGGTCCAAAAAATAATTCGGTGAGCCATCGTCGGCGATCCTGAGTTTTTTGACGACAACTCCGGTGACCTCCCAAAGAATCCGGAGTGTATCTCAGAGCCTCGATATTTCCGATCAACCTCCTCCAGCCCACAACCGATCTAACGGTGCTCATCCGCTAGAGGGAGTAGGATCGAGGGCTCTTGAAAGCCTCGTCGGAGTATAAAACCCCTGTCGCCGACTAGCCCTAGACCGGTTCTTCATCCATCGACTGCCATCTGCTCCTGGCCTCTCCAAGCGTGCTTCAATCCACCCTAGAGCAAGCACAGCATCCCTGTAAATGTCTAGGCCACCTCCTCCACCTTTTTTCCTTCAGCCTAGAAGCCTCCAACTAGAGCAACGTTGGAGGAGCCTTGCCGTCGAGCGCCACCGGAGACCATGCGAACAGCCAGCCAGGTACACCTCCTTTCCCTTCTATTTTAGCTCAGTAGGCCCCGTAGAATCCCTTTAGGACCCTTGACTTAAGCTACGATAATGAACTCTTCCTCTGCCTGCCGTCGCCTCGCCTCCAATGGTGGGTTCACCACCATCGGCGAGGCCTCAGGCCTCTTGATCTCAAGCGAGACCCCCATGGGCCTCTTTTTCCTCCTCCTCTTCTCTCCTCCTTCTCTCTGGTCCCTCTTCGCTCCAAAGGAGCCCCTCCGACGTTCACAACTAGCCCCGCCGTCGTCGCCGCCCTGCCACCATCGACCGACGTCGATGAAGCACCGGAGCCCCCCAAGCGCCGCTGCAACCTCCACGCACCTCCCACAAACCTTAGAGAATCCTTGTCTCGCCGCTTGGACCGCCATAGCGCTCCGACGACTCGTCGCTACCATCGTTGCCGATGCAGAGGTGGGCGGGACACCTCACCAGACCTCGTCGTCGCCTTGCCGTGCCTCCATGGTGCTTCCAAGACCTCCGCTCGGGCCTAGCCATCACCGGAGCCCCGCTGCACCTCGCCGTCATCTTCCCTGACACTGACAGAGCCACCTCGCGCGGAGCGCGAGGTGCTGGGAGCACCCCAGACCGCTTCAGCCCAGCACGACGCCTTAGAGACACTCGTCGTGCCTCCCTCGAGCCTCCAGAGTCTTCGCTGGGGCCATCCAGTCGTCGCGCCGCCGTAGAATCGTCGCTGGAGGTCTCGCCGGAGTAGGAACACCAGTGGTCCTCTAGTGATCTTCGAAGGGTTGGGTTTTTGACCCAAACCCCTTAGTTTTAAGTTATAGCATTTGGGTCCTTTTTTTATTACAATTGAGTCATTTTATTTGTGTTTAAGCCCTTGTCATTTTAAATATTCTTTTGTTGCTTTTATTATTCTTATGAATGTTGCATCTTCTTCCCTGTTACTTTTAATTTGTAATGTTAGTCCTGATTATGCATGTTCTATCACATCTAGGTCCCTGGAACCATGATTTCTTTGCACTTAAGTCCTGAACATTTGCATTAAGCCCTTGTAACTTTTTAACATAAGTTTTCTCTGTGAAATTTATATTCTGAGCCCTAAAAGATTTAAAAAACACACTGACCATCACTAAAATTGAATTTTTATTGCATTTAACTTTTGAGCCTTTGCAATAAGTCCCAGAGTTTTTAAAAATGAGTTTCTTGGAAATTTTGCATAGTAACCCTAAGAAATTGCATAATTACACTGATCATTATAAAATCCTATTTTTTATCACATTCATGTCCTAGGAATTTTGTACATAAGTCCCTGAAATCCTTAATAAATAATTCCAAAACACAGAGAATTTGCATATAGACCCCTAGTTTAATTTTAAATCCATCATTTAGGGTTTTAAGTGTTTTCTTACATATTTTTGATGTTTTTCACCTATTGCATATCAAATTTTGCATTTAGTCATAGATTCCATTTAAAAATCATGTTTTCATCATGAATTGCCCTTTAGTTTCATATTTTAATCACATTTGCACTTATGTGTGAATTTTGTACTTAAGACCCTAAGTTTTCAGGAAATTATCCAAGTGCAATTTTCACACACCTCAGTGCCACATTGCCATTTGTTCCATCATCTGCATATTGGAATAGAAGTCATGAGTATACTTTTCATTCAGATCATCACTCTCTTTGTGAATTTTGCATCTTGGTCATTGTACTTGTCTTTTGTTATGTTTATCTCATTTTGTTGTTTTTCTCCTCCATGTTTTCTTGTAAATACACTCTATAGACATTCTGCACTCATTTTTACATGACTCAAATCATGCATCACTTCCATGCATGCATTTATCACATCTTTCAGGAAAATGACCAAATTGCCCCTATGCCTCCAATTCATGAGCATACATCTCAATTTTTGTACTCAGCCTTGCATAGTCCTAGTCTGAGCCATTCCTTAGAATTTTTGTACATTTTGGCACTTATCCATGCATTTCATATTATTTTTCATCACATTTGCGCATCAGTCCATCCCTATTTAGCGAGCTTGCATCTCATGCCTTTCTTTAGTGGATTTCTTTCTTCACTTTGCTTTCAGAGTCTCTCGTCCAATATTCGATTTGATTTTCTTGAATCCTACATATCGGAATTTTTTGGATTTAATTCGGATTTCATTGCCCGAGGACGTACACTAATTGACCGAAAGGCCCACATTGGCCCATTTGCAAATTATTTCTCCCTTTTGATTTTCACAACTTTTCCGACTATTCTAAGGACTTGGGTTGACCCCGCTTTTTATCTTTTTGATATCAGTATGGTTTTCCGAGGCGTTCCTTTAAGAAACACTGTCATTTCATGTGATTTTCTTCACATGGCGTCGTTTGTCTGTTTTATGTGGGTTTCTTTGTATATTTTCCCATTTAGATCTCCATGGTGTTTTCTGCGCTGCTAATGATTTGGGTCAGTTGTATTTTCGATCCCTATGACACTGGTGTGATTTTACGAGTCATTCTTCACAGAAACATCGTCATTTTATGTGAATTTCTTCACATGTCTAAGTTTGTCCGTTTTGTGAGGACTTCTTTGCAATTTTTCCATCTCGATTTCCGTAATGTTTTTCCATGATTTCTATGACCTTAGTTGTTTGGATTGTTGATTTTCTTGAGGCCTATATGATTTTCTAAGCCTTTCTCGCCAAAAACTTCGTCGTTTCATGTGATTTTCTTTGTCATGTCATATTTTGTGATTTCATCATTTCATGTGGATTTCTTCGCAGTTTTCGCATACCTTCTTGCACATCCATCCAATTTTGTCATGGCATACATGTTATCATGTTTAAAGCACAATCTAGGCTTTGCAATCATTCATCCAGCCTTTAGCAAGTGATTTAGATTAGAAAGATCGAGTTTCTTGGGCATACGAGGGTGCCTAACACCTTCCTCGTACGTAATAAGAATCTTTAGCCATCCTCTAGTTAGCAGACATCTGGCCTTCGCATCTGCATCTCATGCATTCGATCTTTTGTGGTTTTTGTCGTTTTTCCCTTAAAAGACTAGGTGGCGACTCCCTTTTTATTTTCTTTTTGTTTTATCCAATCTTGCGCCTTTCCAATCTGGGCATGGGTGTGATTTCCTCCCTCTGGCACGACTCCGCGTCGGACCCCCAAGTTGGCATGGTCACAATATACATCCCTAAATGTAGTTTTTCCTTGGTATATGTTGCTATACGTATTGCTGTATATACTTTCCTTGGCATGTATACTTCCCTAGATGTGGTTTCTTCCTTGTATATGGACCATCATATCATATGCATTGCTATATGTCTTTCCCTACAATGATACCCCTTTGTCTTACCCAGATGTTGTTTTAGTTGTGCATCTATAAAATCTTGCACAGCGTGTGACCACTAGAGGATCGATACGCATGCTAGGCTAATTGATTGGTGTCGCATACCACTACTGTGGGTTGATACAGCATTTTAATCAGACCAGAAAATCCAGAACTATTGTAAATCATATATTAGGATTGATGCCTGTTTGTAATTTGGATAAACTTGTTATATGAATGATTATCAAGATAGATTGTGTTTAATGTTCTCCCTATTGTAATCATGTTTTTCTCTAATTCCCTGTACCATGTGGTATCTTGGCATCTTGTGATCCATGTATGTTTGTGGGACTTGAGAGGGGAGAAATGTCAAAAGAGCACAATAGTGCATAGTGGAATGTCGCCCTACACCATACCCTATAAAACATCGCGTTGCACCTTACCCTGTCGTCGGTCAACCCATGCTTACTGATGATTGTCGGCGCACTACTAGAATTTCGCGGGGATTACTAGCGAGGACATAGCGAGGAAGCTTCCTCGTAAACTTTTAACGAGGTAAAATTGTGAGGAAATATCCTCGCCATATTCCAACGAGGCTATAGCGATAATATATCCTCGTTTTGTCCTCGCTAAATATATAGCGAGGACTTAGCGAGGAATTGTCCACGTTAAATGTCCTCGCTAAGTCAGATCAAAATATCAAGCGACGAGCCTCACCCCTCCCTCCGCCAACCCTTTTTCTTTCCTTCCTTTCCTCACTATTAGAAAGTCTACATTTTGCGAGGAAAACTAGCGAGGACAAGTCTTCGCCAAAATATAACGAGGACATATAGCAAGGAGTTAGCGAGAACATGATCTTGCAATAATCTTGCGAGTATTTAGCGAGGACTATTTCTTGCAATGTCCTCGCATATTTTTAGCGAGGACTTAGAGAGGTATTGTCCTCGCTATTTGTCCTCGCTAAATTAGATCTAAAATACCGATGCTCAAGTCATTTTCCTTCCTTTCTTACCCTAATACTCATCCATCCCCTCCACCGTAGTGCCTCCTCCTCTTCCGCGCATAACTTTCTCTGCCACTGCTCGTACGCCGTCGAACGCAACCTCTTCTGTGCTCCTCCTCCTCCACCACCGCAATGCCTCCTCCTCTTCCGCACACAACATTCTCTGCCGCTGCTCGTACGCCGCCGGACGCAACTTCTTCCGTGCTGCTCCTCCTCCTCCACCGCAATGCCTCCTCCTCCGACGTCTTCCTCCTCTCGCTCGCACAACCTCATCCTCCTCTGCCTCCTCCCACTGTCCTTTTCGACACTTACAGGTGAGTTCCCCACATATGACTTTTTTCCTCTACGTTGTTATATTGTAGAAGCTTTGTATTTTGTAATATGTAATGCTTTGCCTTGTTTTCGAAACCCTAGTGTTGGCTATTTATATTTTGGAATCCTTGTAATCTGTTGGGTTTTTTTTTTGAAAACTTACTTAATCTGTTGTGCCTTTGAAATCCAAAAACATGTAAAAGTCGTTTCAGTACTTTGAAAGCTAGCTGGAGTGCTGGGTTTTTATCCATGTGATGGTTCAAGAATTTAGATAATCGATTTTTATGATATCTTACATGGCACGAAATTCATCTACTATGGTGTTGCTTCATGATCATTATTATTAAAGCCGGGTTTATTGCATGATTCATGAAAGTGAACAAAATACTTACACACAGCTTCCTGGTTCAGACCTTAAAGCAATTTTAAGATCTCATAAAGTGCAAATGCCCAGTTACAATTGCACGATCAAGCTGCTAGTTCCACCACCAAATGCTTTGTGAACCAAGCAACAGTTATCAGAAAGAACTGTTGGAAAAATCCTTAATACATTTTGATGATAACAAATGTCTATTGATTATTTGACAAATAATCACTTAAGAAAATCTGATATACTCAAGTACTGAATATAAAAATCATTTATCAAAGGCACATTAGTCATATATAAGTA
>JAMKQA010251799.1:0-10911 GCA_024699735.1 Posidonia australis
CCCATGCCTCCCCATCTCTTCCGACGAGATGGGTGGCCGGTGCCAAGCGATCAGTGGTGGAAATAAAGAAAGGGAGGCAGACATGGGCAAGGGAGGAGTGTGGTGGGGAAGAAAGGCAGAGGAGAGGGAGCGGGGGGGCGCGAGCTGGGAGGAGGAGGGTCTGCATGTGTGTGTGCTTCCTCCGGGGGTCGAGGTTCACCGGAGCTCGTCGAGGCAACACCGGGGTGCGGTGAACTCGTCGGAGTTGCGCAGGCCACTGGAGAGGTACGCGATCCCTCCCCCTTCTCCCATTATTGTTCCTTGAAGAATAATGATGGAAAATGCATAAGAAATCATAGAAAAATAGTGGGGATGATGGAAATGAGATAAATGATGTGAATGTGTAGGGATCATGCTAAATTGTGTGAATTTCGTGAGTTTTGGGTAGATATGTCCTAAATGTTTTAAGGTTTAACTCTGAACATGTTTCCCTTGCGAATTTATATCTCTTTGTATGGTTGATGGAATCATGAATGGTTTGAGGGGTTTTGAAGTAGACTTAAGGGTCTACACCCTATGATTTTATGGAAATTTATGGTGTATGGTTGGGGGGTCCGATCGAGACTCCCTCTTTGGGCGAATTTCGCCGCTGCGGAACAGGGGTGTGCCCTGTCTGCGAGGAATTTGGTATACCGAATTTATTCGGTATGCCGAAATCCTAACAGATTAAGCCAGATACCTGATTTTGGCAGACCGAAAACACCTGGTCAACCGAAACAGGGGGTTTCGGCATATCGAAAATTTTCAGTATACCGAAACAGGGAATTTCGGAATACCGAATTGAAAATTCGGTATGCCGTTTTTGCCCTGAACCTGGGATGTTAAAATGTGAATTTTGATGAATGTTAAATGGTTTTAGTGGTATGGTGGGTTTATATGAATGATGTTTTCCCATGTAGTGACATGGAGGCATGTGGAACCCCCAACAAATGAATTTGGGTGTGGTTTTGGGTTTTAGACCCTATTAATGAATCAAAAAGATGGTTTTATGTAGTTTTGGGCATAAGACCCAATTTATGACTTTAAGCATGGTTTTCATGCTTGAGTTGGGACCCCAGTAGAGGGTAAAGTGTTGCAAGGAAATAGAGTCCTACAACGAGAAGAATGGAATGAAATGAAAAATGGTTTTGAAATGGAACACTGATAATGTGGTTGCCGAGCTCATAGCGGTGTAGGCTGAGCTTGGATTTTCATACCTAGTTGTTCGGGTCACCGACGGTGTAGGTTGAGCCTAGGCCGTTGTACCTAGTTGTTCGGGTCACCGAGCTCGTAGCGGTGTAGGCTGAGCCTGGGCTTTTGAGCCTAGTTTTTCGGGTCACCGACGGTGTAGGCTGAGCCTGGGTCATTGGACCTAGTTGTTCGGGTCACCTACTAGGACGTCAGACAGAGACGTATCCCCGTGCACTTATGAAAATGAAATTAAGGCCGGTTGGCTAGGGCGGTGACATCCCGCACTGGGAATTTCATCGCGGCAGTGCAGGAAGGTAGGGGAAGGATGTCCTCGCCTATTGCTTGTGTGCCTGGTTACCCCTGATCAAGGTAACAACAGTAAAGAAAAGTGGAAATAAATAAAGAAAGTGAAATGTGTTTTGGTCAGAATTGGACTGATGAAATGGTCCTAAAGTCTTGAAAAGAAATGATGATGTTTTAACCAGTTGCCAGTTAATGTTTATGATTTGGTTTTGAGCCCAATGGGGCATTGTGTTTTAGGCTAGATCTGGTCAGAAATGTGAATTTGAAAAGTGTGTTTTGGGAAGAAATCCCAAATATTGCAAAGGGGAATGTTTTGGAAAAAAATGAATTCCAAAAGGGTTTTTGAAAGAAATGTAAAGGAATGTTTTGTAAGAAAAAATAGTTTTGGAATGAATTTTCAATTGTTTTGAAAAAAGAAAAGGAAACATAGCTTTTGAAAAGTATGGATTGGGATTGAATTCCCAAGTGATTGTTTAATAAAAGAAAGGATGATTTTCAAAAAGAGATCGAAAACCAAGTTTTGAAAAAAAAAAGTGAGATTTATGGTTTTACCGAGGTTTTGTGGTTTGTATGTTTTAGGACGCGTATTGAGTGACTTAGATGTCACTCACGCGTGCTATTTGGTTTTGAGGTGCAGACCGCGTGCAGCTAGGTTCCAGTGCAGGAGTTGGAGCTTCTAGCCACACATTGTGATCCTGAAGGTAAGCCTTAGTTACAGTTATTTGATGTTTCTGTAATTAGTGTAATTATGTTTGATACTGTGTTTTGGTAGCTTGTCTGAGATCGAGGCGTTACATATTCACTATTAATTTTTAATCTAAAATTTAGCAAAACATGTTAAATTTTAAAACCTTTAGATCATGGGTTTATAATTGTTTGATTTAAATGAAAATTTCATCATGTATTTATAGATATCTAATAAATACAGCTACATGGTTTTTTTTTTTGTATGTATTTATTTTTAAAAAGGTGTCAACAATCATGTTGGTTGTAGGCACCAACCAACAGGAAATCCCAGCCCAATCAAAATTTATCAATTAATTTGCGTCTTTTTCTGGATAATTGATGGTAATTACACCTTACTTTTTGATGGTTAATTACTAGTTTAACATGAAATGTATTTATATATTTTATTTTTATTGTAGTTGAGATGTTTAATACCTAAACACTTTTATATACGATTTTTCTCCTTCATTGAGGTAATAGTTTTACTAATTGGCTTGAGCGATGTTAAATCGGTTAAGCTGCTGGACGAACAGGAGATAATGACCTCGGTTCAGACCAGATTGTATTAACGCCGGTCTCTGCGGGCATAGTCTCTGGTATGTTTTGAACAACACGAAAGTATTATTTGTGAGCAAAACACGAAAATAAGAAGACTTCCTTACATACTAATTAGTAGTTTCAATTAGGCTTCTACCTGTATCTCCCCAGTCTTGATCTTTTCTATGGTTCCGACGTCGATAACTGCGGATCTACCGGACAACACCTTGATGGCAAATGGACCTTGTGCTGGCCTAACAAATCCATACTTGGACAAGTCACCGAATTTAAATCTCATCAGCAGAAGCATAAGAGGATCAACCATCCATATTGGAAAATATTTCAGCAAAGTCATTCCAATGCGTATCATCTCCTTGGTTGCTACATGGAACTGCATGATAAACACCCCAATCAAAGCCTTGGAGCTAAATAACAAGATCAAAACATGACGTGAAACGAATAGTGGTCGGTTTTAAAGAGAAGGAAGTCTAGTGCAATGATTAGAAAACCATTGAAACTTTGATTAACCTTTGTTGTCCAAAGACAATTGAATTAACATCTCTCTCTAATTGCATTTCTTTGTTTCTGGCAATACTAACAATTTTAGTTTCACACCGAAATCAAAGAAGATAACAACTTAAGGTATGAACATATATCATAGATATCATTGCCTTTTAAACATCCAATTTTTACTTGTAAAACCATCGATAGCAATACACAACCGTATAGATGGTATGACACGATAACTTGTAAAAGGACCCTAATAATTATTAGAAAGTACCATATCTTTCTTACAGCTTGCCCAAGTGTTGTTATACATGTAATGAATGATAGCTACAGATGATATAAGTTTGTTAAAAGTGTGCATAGTAATTGTCAAATATTATTGTTTCACTAACAATTTACCTTACTTTTACATGAATTTTGTTTATTTAAATAATGGAGCCCAAATTATAGTTAAAGTGCAAAATAAACATTGCAGGATGATTTGCACGATTAAAAAAAATGCTAGAAATGTAACTTACAAATTGTAAAATGGGAAATACGAAAGGACAGGGACAGTCTGTGGATATGTGTCAACTTCAATGTTAATTCATTGTAAACATGGATACAAATTAATTATGTATCAAATTGGCTAACGATCTATACAAAAAGCACTTTTATGAAGTTTGAAGAACGTATAGAAGTAGAAAAAAGGAATAAAATCATCTAATATATCCAAGATGTTTTTGTTTGTAAACTAATATATCCAAGATGTTGCTTATCTCATAAATGTCCTTGTATACATTATTTATATTATAGACTGGACCCATCTTCTCTTGTTAAATGCACAACGTTTCTATTTCTAATTTTATGTTCTTTTTACTTTTCTTTTAGTTATTAAGTGGTTTTTTTTTTGTTTTTTGCATGGGTTTTAGAAAGGTGTCAATAGAATTAAATTTTAGCTTTCTTCAAATATTGCCATTTGGTATGGTACTTCTAAAAAATGTCACTTAGCTTGATATGTGTCTTCTTCTTAAGACAAGTTGACACATGGTATGTAAATATTTTGTTTGAACAATCAATACTTGACATATGAATTCGACCTAAGATAGAATAAATATGAACAATGAACTTCACAAAATTTATTTTCTTTGTCCAAGAATATTTTTCTTTCATCTCTTTTATTTTGAAGAGCCAATTGTTTTGTTCCCATATAATTTATTTCACATAGTATTTCTTACAAGGATTACTAATCAAAATAAAAATCATAAAAAAAGTCATTTAAAAATTATTATTTTTAATTAATATCATGCACTATTATTTAAAGTTGTTTTTTTTTATAAATGCATTAGTCTTTTCAATATCCCTACAAATTATTAATCGTGTGATCAATTCTTACTTATTATTTTTCCTTAATATTTAAAAAAAATTGGTAGCATTAAATAATTTTAGAAATAATATTTACATTTTTTAAATGTAAACATAATATAAATCTATCAAATTTTCCTCTTTCAACATTCACAAACTCATATAATTTTCATATCATAATTATCATGGAATTATAAATTAGAAAAAGAAATATCTAGAGAAATTGCCACAAAATAAGTGATATGGCAATCCCTTGTTTTCATGTTACGTTTTGTCAAGTAAAATTGATTTTGTCATAACCTACTTTATCATTTGACATGTGAAAGAGTCTACATATAACTCATCTATTCAATTGATTGTTTCTTTCTCTAATTTATTAAATTCTTATAAATACATGTAACTAATAAATGGATTTAACTATTTGATATTGTGCCAAAATGATGCCATTACAAAAAAGGAAAAAATCCCATGATGTTATTTCTCATTCTTAATTATCTACTAACCAATAAGAAGGCTGGTAAGTGTTAGGGTCAATTAGCAATGAAGTTAATTATCGGCTAACTAATGGAACAAAGCTAATTGAACGCCAATATATCAAACATATCCTAAGGTGCTAGACTCATAGAACCTAGTTTTAGTGAAATAGATGCTAGCAAGTTTGATGAAATATTTTCAATCATTACGGATGGGGTTAATGGGGAGATAGATGGCAAAAAGGTTATCACACCAAATGATTGGAAAAGGTTATCACACCAAGGCCAAAGTAAAAAAAAATCATTAAAAATGTAAATAATTACAATATGAATTTACGAGTGTTATAGGTGCACTGAATAGAATATTCAATGGCACTGCTCTAGGTGTTTGAGCCAACTAGCTGTACTTCTGAGGAATACGAGCCAGTAGGTGTCTTACACTTAGGCGACATGGCTTAGAGTTTTGGTTGTGGTTGCTCTGTTGTGGTGTCTTCTAGGTGAGCTTGATGCTCAGAGGACACTTTTGGTTGGTTTCTTCTTGGGTGTTGGTTGTGGATTGAGCATGGTGCTCGTGAACCTAGACACTCCCCAAGTGTACTTGTCTGGGCCTGATAGGGGAGCTATCGAGGTTGTATTTTGCTTGTGGTTTCTCGACCTTTGGTTTCCATACCGCTATTAGGCATAGTAATTTGTGAGTTTAAAAAGATATTTAACGATTTTAGAAATGGTTTTCCAAAATGATAGTTTTGAAAAGAGAAAAGTATAGATTTGAAAATGGTTTGGAAAGAGTTTTCTAGTGCTTTCTGTTTGCGTTGGGGATCAGCAGACTGAGGTGAGTGTTTATCGAGTCTTGGAGGTATGACACTCCTTGACTATCGATCACGGGACCAAGGTTGAGGTCTGCGGATTGAGGTGTTTCTAGCATGACGGGAAGGTATGATACTCCTACTGTCGCTATGAACACTGAGGCTCGGGTGTTGTCAGGTGTGGAGGTATGAAACTTCCTCCTAAGCACCGTGTGGAGAACACTGTGAGGAGACATACTCTGTGTTGGCCAGAGCAGGTGAGACACGCACTCCATTACTGGTAACATCCTGAGTGACAGGACTACCTTCCTAGGAGGAGTTGGCTTTGTGAGGGTTCTCTAGGTAGGAGAATCGCGGGATGGCACAGCTCTTACACAAGGTGGCATGCTGTGGCAGTGCAGACATCGTTGATTGTACTTCGGTGGACTACTTGTGGCCAATATTGTACACTTGACACATGGCAATTCAACACACTATTTGTGTTTGTGGTTTATGCAAAGTCTTGGTTCAAGAAATCAGACTCTAGGCCTAGAGGAGGTTATGGTTTTGGCACTGGTTGAGGCATAGTATTTTGGGAGCGGTGGCTTCGTATTTTGGTAGTGGTGGTTCCATGGTTTAGGAGCAGAGGCTTCGTGACTTGGTGTTGTGCTTGGGTTCAGATGAGACCATGTTGTGCAGCGCAGAAAATCTATAGTTGTGCTTTGGTGTGGCTTTTGGGCTTGATTTGGCAAGAGTGGCCATCTCGAGCGTGCATAAAAGGTTTTAAAAAGAGAATGCACATGGTTTTGAAAAGGAAAAGAAAATAATAGTTTTAAAGGCATAGTTTTGTGGTTTTGTGGCCTGTCAGGCTGTGGTAGACTGCCTGGTTTAATGTTGCGGTATCTAGAAGGGATGCCAGTGCTTGTGTGTTGAACATCAGTAGATTGCCTTTGATTTGGCGACATATAGGTCGGATGCCTGTGTTTGGTTGCCCTCGCCATAAGTTGCCAAGTTGTTAGGTGGGGTGCATGTTGGGTAATCGTCAAGTGGTCATTCACATGTGCTTTGTTTTTGTGTGTTTTAACAGATGCAGGATAATAGTTGTTGGTTGCTAGTGTATATAGGAGGAGTTACACCGCCACACATTAAAGATCCAAGTGAGTCTATTTTTTTTTTTTTTTGAAACTGGTAACTTGTATTTTATATATATTCCAAATCTTAAACTGCATAAAGTCCAATGTCTGAATGATATACAAAAATATAGCAGATGGAGGCAGAATGACATAGTGCCATAACATCAGGCAAGCATAGTTAATATAATATGATACAGCCTCAAAAATGGAACAAGGAGGGTAACTGAGACCACCCAAAAGGAGGCTAAGGAGTAGTTAGCCAATCACAGGGGATTACCCTCGTCAAGGGCAAGGGTGGAGGCATGATCCTCTCCACCAAAATGGCCGGAAGTCGCCCCCAAGTGAGTGTTAGTTTAGTTTTATTTTTGTTGTTTAGTGGATTTATTTTATTGTTGAAAATACTTAACTTTAACTGCATTATTAGTGTAATTGTTGATTAACAATAAAGATAAAAATAATTAAATAGAAATTTGTAACTATAGTAGGTAATAGCGACTTGAGAGACGTTACACAGTGGAAAGACTTCCGGTAGCTTATTTGGGTTTTCGTTTTTGCTAAGTCAACTGCTAAAGTACGTAAGAAGCTTGCTGGTTGGAAGTCTCAACTCTTGGCATTTGCTAGTCAATGCCCAATTGGTGTGCACTTTGCTTTGTGTGGTTCCTTTCTCTACTGAATGGCCATGTTTCAATTTCCTGTAGCGGTTGTGGCTGAACTCGAGTGATTGTTTGTCCACTTGTGGGCAGAGGGTAGGACTTCGATGGTTGCTTAGGACGTGTGTTGTCGACCGTGTGAGGAAGGAGGACTTGCGATAAGCAGTGTCTCTGAATGCAATACTATCAACCTTCTTCGATGTTTTTGGCAGGTGATTTCCTACTGTGATGCCCCTTGGGTGCACTAAATATATGTCAAGTATCTTCAAGATCATACTATTTAGGAGGTGCCTTATGCCTTACGCTTGGTGTGGAATCCTTTCCGTCTAACCTATTGCTAATAGTTTGATCTCTCATTCTCCTCTCTCATGGACCCTTGATCACTCTGGTTGTTTCATGTTCCGATTTGCATGGGACGCCATTCAGTGTCGTGCGACCTCAACTCTTCGGCTCTAGTTTAAAGGATATGTTCCGAGGCATGCTTTTATCATGTGGTTGATCTTGCTTGGCCGACTAAAGACGCAGGCTTGTCTTTGGTAGCTGGGGGTAGTGATCGTTTCCAGGTGTGCTTTATGTTTGCAAGCATTTGAAGACTCGGGTCATTTGTTCTTCCACTACGTCTACACTAGATCATTGGTGTGTTTGGCATCGGCTTTTCTTGGGTGTGCTCCTGCGGATGACTGAGAGGAGTTGGTGCCAAGGCTTATGTCCATCTCTCATGCTCAACTTTAATGGAAAGCTCTATCAATAGTGGCAGGAGCGTAATGAGAGGCTTTTCGATAAGTTCTTTCAGCTTCGATCTTTGATGGTCCTTTGGGAGGTCATTCAGGGCATAATCTATGTGAAATTCCCTTGGTGTTTTTCTGTGTTTGCCAGGCTGCATGGATCTTCTATTTGTGTCTCCTGATTTGGGTTGATGACGGTGTCTATTTGGGGTTTTGTATGTGAATACCTATGCTTGTGTATACATAGTTATATATAAATATATTTTTGAGGGCGTACACTCCTTTTGCTCTTGCAAAAAATAAAATAAAATAAAATATAGGCCAGAGGCCGTCCAAAACACCAACCACGATACAAACCACCAGTCGTCAACCAGCACCTAAGATGGAGGTGGTACATTGCTCCGTTGACGTGGTATGGTTAACACCTTCAATATATATATGATATTATTTTTCTTCCGTGCTACACGCGTTCCTTGTTGTCCGTGTTCTATGGAAGGGTTGACGCATACGAACATATATAAATAAACTTTGTTTTTTGACTCACTAATATTAGTACAATCATCGAAAATTTTAAGAAATATTAAATATCATTTAGCAAGGGTCAATATATATTCCCTTTCAAAAAAAAAAAAACAAGGGTCCATTGTTTTTTTTAGTTGGTGTCACAAGAACAGGAACTTGCATCTTAATTATCTACGACCAACGCATGCAAGTTGTAAGAAGCATCGACAAGGAAATCAATAAATGAAAAAAACATAAACCTGAAAGAAATGGACAGATCGCAAGAACACAGCATGATCAAGGAAAAAAGTAATTTATGCAAAAGAAAAAAAAGAAGGTCCAGATTTCTGTGCTTACAGGACTACGCACAACAATCGATGATTGTGCACTGTGGTTGCAAAGATCATAGGCAATTTCCATCCCGGAGTTGCCACAGCCAACCACCAACACTCGCTTTCCCTCGTACTTGGATCCAGATTTAAACTCCCTTGAGTGCACTAGTTCCCCGGTGAAGGTCTCAACCCCCGACAGCTTAGGCATGTAACCCTCACCATTCTCCCCAGTGGCAACCACCAAGAATCTCCCACTGTACTCCTCCAACTCTCCATTCTCGGTGTCCCTCGCCGCCACGACCCAGGCACTGGTGGCCTCGTCGTAAAGCGCTGACTCCACTGACCTGAGCATATATATACACGCACGCCAATTAACAGATCAGTTGATAAAGTCATATGAAGATAGTAACATATATAATTAACAGTGTACTACAACTCGAAAGTACACATGACTTTCGTTGGTTGATAAAGAACCTGCATAATCTGGGGTGAA
Source organism: Posidonia australis (assembly GCA_024699735.1). Taxonomy (NCBI): domain Eukaryota; kingdom Viridiplantae; phylum Streptophyta; class Magnoliopsida; order Alismatales; family Posidoniaceae; genus Posidonia; species Posidonia australis. The sequence continues at coordinate 9,719 of JAMKQA010251799.1, forward strand.
TATCGAAGCGATCGACGTAGTCGTCGAGGTACCGGACGAAGTCCGAGCGAGGGATGAACGTGGGTGCATGTAGTGGGTGGGGCATGTGAGGGAGATGGCAGAATTCCTTGGCAAGATGAAGCTGGACCCTGTCATAGGCCCTGGTCTTCCATAGCGAGCTATGGCAATTCTCTTTTTCTAGTATGATGTTAGGGATGGAATGGTGGTTGAGGCAAGCGGATGTCGCAAGCCCGGACGGCCCTCCTCCGACAATGATCACCACCGTCTCCTTCCTCATCTCCCCAAAACTCTCTCTCTCTAGATGTCTCTCTCGCACGCGCACGCAATTTCTGTAGCTTGATCAGTGCTGCTGGTGACTGATGAAATGGTTGAGGATTGAGTTTATAGAGAAGATTGCATGGAGGATTACTTGGAGGAGATTGCTTTGCATGACGGTAGAGATTTTGGATTCAACGGTGTGTTGCTTCATTATGATTTGCTTCTTTTGGGAGGTCCTAGACGTGATGTTGCTTTCCGTCTATGCATTAATGGAGTGTCTAAGCGAATATTTTTGTTGGAACATTACGACCTTCGAGCGTTACCTTCTCTGCACAGCGGTTTTGCCGGCACGTGGCATGCACATGTGGAGATTGCCGGTCAAAACACGTCTGTATGTGTAGGGGTGGCAACGGGTCAGGTCTGAGTTGGGTCTAACTATACCCAGACCCATCATATTTTATGTGTCTAGGTCTGAGTTTGGGTCTGAAAATCAAGACCCAGACCCAGACCCAGACTCATGAAGAAAATGAGTCTGGGTCTGGATCTGGGTCCGGGTCTAACGGGTTCAGTAATCTTTTTCCATTTTTTTTGAAAAAATTAACTTTTCATTTAAACAAAAAACATTGTAAATAAACAATAACAAGATTAAAATGTTAAACAATAACACATTAAACATGTTAAACAATAGCAATGCTAAAAGAAGATGATTTCATAAATAAAAAGATGTGATACAAAAGAATCATGATAATTTGATATATTTTAGAATCTAAATTATGTAACATCCAGAAAACACATCCATTCTTCACAACCAAATTCACCAACACCTTCTTTTTACAGAGACGGATTAAAAAAAAACCTGGTCACACTTGATTGATTATGCACCACAAATCCGCGAAATACAGTTTATACTCGACAGATTGTTACAACTAAAGTGC
>JAMKQA010251801.1:0-17936 GCA_024699735.1 Posidonia australis
ATTTTGCCATGCACCATATATGTCCTTGCACGTAGAAGCATGCTTATGATCATCATTTACACATGTTTTGATTCACATTATCCAGATCATGTTTGTTCCTAGGTACTTCACATGTTTTCATGCATGAACCCATCAACTTGCTTTGGTTTCAAATGCTTTATTTACATGATGATTCTTGATCCTATGCATTCACATCATGTTTCCAGTTTTTAATCATGGCACAAGCCCTTTAGCATTAGCATGAATCCTCCTTGCATCTCTGCTGGGGTGGGTTCTGGACCAGATTACAGTCTGATCCAGACTCCCTGGGGTGCACATCCCAGTCGAACCCAACCCGCGCACCAGTCTAGCACACTTAGCAGGCGCGCCAGACTGGGCAGAGATCAGAACACTTGCATTTAGCACCTTGTTCACATGGCTTTATTGCAGAGTTTTGAGCTTATTTCTTTACGATTGATTCACTGGTATGCCAAGATATCACCTGCATGTTTTCAGCTATTGATCGAACTATTTTCCATTTGCTTTCCTCGTTTTATTATTCAGTTCCAGGCTGTATCTAGTAGGCTGATTGCACCTTACTCCTTAGTGGAGAACCATGTGCATCGCCCCAAGATCCAGTGGCTTGGCTGAATCATGCTTTCTTCATCTAGTTCAAATAGGTGAGACCTTGTGTGAGGCTTCTAGCCCTTGAGCTCATGGTCATTGCATTTGCATTTCTAGCACTTTCAAGACATGTTTTTCCAAGTTTTACAGAATGATTTCCACTCCATACTTTTCCAGAGTGCATCCTCTGATGTCTTGTTTTGCGCAACCTTCTGTTTTTCCTCAGCATATTTTACTGGCCCACCTAGGCACACATAGGTGGCGCACCAGACTGACGCACTAGTCTGGCGCACCAAACAGGCGCAGTGGCCGGTTTTCAATAGCACACAACATGTTTTTCATGTGTTTTGCTCGCTTTCTCAACCCGATTTGCTTCTGGGTTTTCATCTGGTTTTCGTCCTTGATGCATTAGGAAGGCACAGATTTGTTTTCAGCCGTTTTCTTGCATTTTGGATTGCATTTAGGCATGTAGAAAGCAAGGATGATAAATCACTCCAGATATTAGATCTTTGATCTTATATGCAATATTATTGCATCAACTCTTGGCCCGACACACGAGCGATATTTTTGAGGATTAGGACACACCCCTACACATCATGCACCCATACTTTAGACACCACATGCATTTGCATAGCATGGCATATCACCACGGGCGTACAACAAAAGGTTGAAAAGCCGATATTTCATAAGTAAAAGAGAAATCATTAGAAGACCGATTTATCGGGCGTGCGAGGGTGCCTGACACCTTCCTCGTACGTAACAAGGATCCTTACCTGCATTTCTGGTTTGTGCAGCCCCTTTTTTATTCGTTGTGCATGATTTTCATGTTTTATGGTTTTCCTCGTCTTCCATTTGAATAGACTAGGTGGCGACTCCTGCATTTTTCGCATTTCTTTCTCCTTTTCTTTTTGCCGTGGCTTTGCCGCTTTTGGCACACATAATATTATTTATTTGTGGCCACCCCCGACGGCATGGTTACACATGCCAATGATTATAATCCCACTATCGATCAATGTCTGAATGACTTCCCACAAAGTGTGGCAATTATCAATCGAGTGCCCTAGGACTCGATGATAATCGTAGTATACACTCGCGTCGTACCACTGAGGAAGTGGAGTTGGTGGGGGATGTGGATCCAGGAGTCTCAGAAGCAACACAACTCGAGGAAAACAATGCTTAGTGACTCACCTAGTAGTCACTTTCAACGCGACGGCCTCGTTTTTCCTTAGGTTGCTGTCCTTGCTGAGCTGATGCGACGTGGTGCACTAGCTTGATGGTGGAAAGTGTGTGTACAGTGTGTAATGATGACCTATGTGTTGGGACCTGAACCTGATGGTGAGGTGGGCGGTGAGTATGCTGTTCTGTGTGGTGTTGAGCGCGAGAGCAACAACTGTGCCACCGGTACGGCTCCAGGCGACAGACTCGAGAAATGCTGTATTTTGACACAACTAACAGGTTGGTCTTTTAGTGACTATGATGCATGTTGTGACAAGTGCAGTTGTGGTGCAGGAGGAAGAGATAACACCCCCATCGCAGTAGCAGTGTGAAGCTAGGGCAATGGGGTGGGCGATCGTGCAATGAGGTGAGCTTGCAATGCTATAGTGGTTTGCACTAGAACCTTAGAGGCTAAAAGAGGACCCTTAATAGGATCAAGAGAAAGAGCCATGTGCTCAAGCCTTTGAGCCAAAGTTCTCAAGCTCTGAGCCTACATGGCCGAATACCCATCAAAGGATAGGACAGAAGGCGAGAGCAGAATATGAGTGGTCCCTAAAACAGGCACAAGTGCAACCACAATTGGTTGTACTCCTGAAACAGGAGAGCCCAAGAGATAGGGTGCAGCCGGCAGAACTTCTGGGACCCATGTGGTAGTCATTGCAATTGACACAGTGATGGGCCCTAGATCAGCTTGTGTTTGCCGCTGTCCTAGGAAAGGAGGTAGGGATCCTCCATGATTCCCAAATCGGGATGCATGGTGGGAAGAAGAAGCAACAAAAGTGAGAGAAGGAGGATCTGAATGTGGGACCCTCTTCAAAACAATAACTGGAGGCTTGCGGGTCTATGGGGCCATGGCTAGCTGCAAGTGAACATGAATGGAGCTGCGGCAAAAGACAAACGCGCGAGCTCTAAGAAGAACTACTGTTAAAAGTGACTAATAGCTCTGGAAAAGGCATGAGAAAACAACCACGAGAGGCCGGCCGAAACAGAGACACCCGAGCTCCTAGCTGAGGACCTCGCAACAAGCTACCTATGTCACGCCCCATATTTTTCACAATAATTTAAAACAAATTAAATTTCGAGAAAATTAAAGCCAAACTGTAAATATCTAACTACTAGGAACCTATGTGTGCGGCTAGGAGACTCTAGACTATATGCACTATGCTAACCCTTTGCATGCCTCTACTTGCAAACCAAAAACACGAGGAAAATGTATGAGTGACAAAAGTCACCCAGTACGCACCGCATGAAAACCGCAGAAAACAAAACGTAATCAATTTTCCTTTTAAATTCATTTCGCAAACTATTTTCTCAAAATCTCATAAACCAAGCCCACACCGGCCAAAACCACAACCAGGTCTCTACTAGCCCAAAGCCACAAGCAAAGGCCATCAATGGCCAAAACCACACATAGTGAGTCGAGAAGCCCAGCGCCAGGCAACCTAACTCTGGCTACAAGCAATCTGTCAAGGAGCGACCACAGCATTCTGCACTGCCACAGTGATGGCCACCCTGTGTAGGAGCATTAACCGTCTTGCGATTCTCCCTCTCAGGAGAAGCCTCAAACGCCAACCCCTCCTTGGGATGGCTGTCCTGTCTCTCAAGACACTACCAGCTATGGGGCACGTGTCCCACCCATACTGGCAACCACAGGGTATGCCTCCGCACGGCATCCTCCACACACAGTGCTCGGGTGGGTGTGTCATACCTCCACACCCAATGACACCCAAGCCACAGTGCTCACAACGATAGTAGGAGTATCATACCTCCCCGTCATGCCACAAGACACCTCAACCCGTGGACCACAACCCTAGCCTTGAAACGATAGTTAAGGAGTCTCATACCTTTAGGACCCGACGCCCCTCAACCTCAGGTATCTTGGCCCCCGACCATAAATAGGGAGTCGTGCCCGACCACCCGAGAATGTTGTGACATTCCCTATTCCCGACGACACGGTCCCACACTGTCTGGACCCGCACATAGAAAATCGGGAAAACATTTTCCAAAATAGGCCAACTATTTCTTTGAAATCTATTTTCCAAACTACTTTCATATCTTTGAAAATTCTTCCAAAGCATCAGCAAAATGGCACATCAGGTGTCCCGAGGGACCACCACTGATGGCCCACAATCCCATCTAACAGGGACAATACAAACCAATCCGGAAAACCACTGCATTAAACTACATTTCCCAAAAATCCAGGAAAAACCCAAAACAATGCTTGGCAGACTTGCGCATGTGGAGCACGCATCTGGCCTGTGCCCTAGTACTTTTGTCTAAATGCCAACAAAGCCTAGACCAGGGGCCAGAATTGCTGCTGAATCCGTGCATATGGCCCATGCAATCGGCCCGTGCTCCTAGTATTTTGTCAGAATTCAGGCGACCTGTTGCAGGTCACTGGGAATTTGCTTGGGGTGGGAGCTCTGATTGGAGCCCCCAAACAACCACTGAAAAACTCAAGTAAAACATATGTAGTAGACCCTCGAGTCTACTCCAAAACCCAACTAACAAAATTAAAATTCATTCACCATGCATCAAGATATAAAATCACAAAGGCAGAAGGGTCGAAACGACCCAAAACACAACCACCGACATATATGCCCATAAATGCAACAATAAATTCTCAAAAATTCTAAAACATTAAATTTAGCCTAGATTTCATGCATCCTAGGCATTTCTATCATTTTACATGATTTCTACACAATGAAATTGGGTTATGTACCTAGAACGTCCTCCGGCGATCTTCGACCGACTCCAGTGAACTTCAATGCAACCACGGCCACAAGAGCTCTTCACTCGTGCTCCACAGCCTCATGGACGTCGCTCCGGAGCTTCCCAGGCCACCACAAGCCGTCGTAAGCCCTCTCGCACCTCTGACTCTCTAACCCTCTCTTTGATCCCTCGCCCTCACCCGCAAACGGAAAGAGGAGTGAAAAGGAAGACGGAGAAAATGGAGCAGTGGAGGGGGAAAGGAGGAAAAGGAAAGGAAGGGAGGAAGCTGAGGCTCCGATGTGTCCGAAAAGGCTTGCCTCAAGCACCTATTAAAAACGTGAGGGAGGAGGTCGCCGTGCACCTGCCCACCAACCACCGGTAAATGCTCGCCAGCCATTCCTCGGCCACTCACCAGCCTTGCCGCACACAGCCCATCCGCCAACTCTAAGGCCCGAGCCAACGACTCCCCGCACCTACCACCCAACCATCAGCCACAACCAACGGCCCACAAACGCGGGCCCCACGTGGACCCACACCTGGGCACACAAGCACAGTGCCAGCCACGCACAGGGACACACCACAGAAGCCAGCCCACGAGGCCCAAGCCCAAAAGCACTAAACCACACAACAGACTTCAGAATAGTAATACCCGTCTAGGAATAAAATTCATAAACTGTAAATAATTACAAAATGAATTTTACCGGTGTTACAACCTGTAAGAAACTAGCAAGATAAACATGCATCAGAACCTGAACAACGATGTAAAGACAAATGCAAGTTATTAAAGTGGCGATGGGCACTCCATCATAACAACCTATAACCTCCTAAACAAACCCTAACCACATCCCACTTCATCATAACAACCTATAACAACCTCTAACCACCTAAACAAATCCTAACCACTTCCCACTCCATCATAATAACCTGGAGTGGAAAGTGGTTAGGTTGTTACGGTTTTGAATTAGGGTTTTGGATTATGGCTTAGGGTTAGGTTTAGGGCTTTGGATTAGGGTTTACGCTAGGTTTAGGGTTTCAGATTAGGGTTTAGGCTAGGTTTAGGGTTTTAATTAGGATTTGCTAAGTCTAGGGTTTAGGATAGTTTAGGGTTTAGGTTAGTTTAGGGTCTAGCTGCAAGCATATAGGGTGTCTATAACATGAAAATGTGAATAAATGCATGTAAAATCGTAGAAAAATAGTAGAATGAACGAAAATGTGATAAATAGCCTGAATATGTGGATATCATGCGGTTAGGATGAAAATTTGTAGGTTTATATGAGATTTAGCAATGGAAATCATAGTAGTTTCATACGAGCTTCACCCCTTTATGATTTTGGTATGAACTGCATAGTGAATAGATTGATTGTAACGCCCCACATTTTCCACAATAATTTAAAACAAATTAAATTACAGGAAAATAAAAGCTAACAAGAAAATATCATCTAGCAGGAACTTGTGTATGCAGTTAGGAGACTCCTGACTATATGCACTATGCTAAACCTCTACATGCCTGCACCTACAAACCAAAAACACGAGGAAAACGCATGAGTGACAAAAGTCACCTAGTACGCACCCCAAGGAAAAATGGAAGAAATCAAAACCTTAACTGACTTTCTTTTAAATTCATTTTGCAAACCATTTCTCAAAAACCTCACAAACCAGGCCCATATCGGTCAAAACCACAATCGGGGCTCTACTAGCCCAAAACCACATGCAAAGGTCCTCAATGGCCAAAACCACACACAGTGAGTCAAAAAGCATGATGCCAGGCAACCAAACTCTAGCTACACGCAGTCCGCCGAGGAGCGACCACAGCGTTTTGCATTGCCACGGTGACGGCGACCCTGTGTAGGAGTGTTCACTATCCGGTGATTCTCCTTCTCTGGAAAACCCTCAAAAGCCAACCCTTCCCTAGGAATGTTGTCCTGTCTCTCAGGATGCTACCAGCTACAGGGCACGTGTCCCACTCACTCTAGCCACCATAGGGTATGCCTCCTTACGACGTCCTCCACATGGAGCTCAGAACGGAGTGTCATACCTCTACACCTGACGATTCCCGAGCCTCAGTGCTCATGGCGGCAGCAGGAGTATCATACCTCAAGACACCTCAACCCACGGACCACAACCCTAGCCTCGAGACGACAGTCAAGGAGTCTCATACCTCCAAAACCTGACGTCTTTCAGCCTCAGGTATCTCGACCCCCGACATGAACCAGGGAGTCAGGCCCGACCACCCGGGAATGTCCTCACATTCTCTGGTCCCGACGACATGATCCCACACTAACTTGGCCTACACATAGAAAACCCAGAAAACCATTTTCCAAAATAGGCCAACTATCTCTTTGAAATCCACTTTCCAAATTCATTTTATTTCATTGGAAACTCTTCCAAACCCTCGGCAAAACGGCGCATCAGGCGCCCCAGGGGACCACCATTGACGACCCACAATCCCATCTTACAGGGACAATACAAACCAGTTCGGAAAACTTCTACATTAAAATATATTTTCCAAAAATCCATGAAAAACCCCAAAAATGCCCTAGCAGACCCGCGCATGTGGAGCGCACGTCTGGCCAGCGCCCCTGGCACTTCTGTCTAAATGCCAATAGAGCATGGACCAGGGACCAGATCTACTGCCAAACCCGTGCATGTGGCCCGCACAAATCGGCCTGCGCCCTCAGTTTTATGTCAGAATTTAGACGACTTACAGCAAGGCACCCAAAAATTGCCTGAAGTGGGTGCTCCAACTGGACCCCCCAAACAATCACCAAAAATATCAAATAAAACATATGGGGTAGACCCTCGAGTCTACTCCAAAACCCAACAAACAAAACTGAAATCCATTCACCATGTATCAAGATACAAAATCGCAAAGGCATAAGAGTCAAAATGACCCAAATCTCAACTAGTAACATAAATAACCATAAATACCATAATAAACATCCTAGGCATTTCTAGCATTTTACATGATTTGTACACATTAAATTGGAGATACGTACCTGAAACGAGCTCCGACAACCCTCCGACAAACTCTAGCGACCCCACACGTCCATTGCCACTCCACGACCATTGGGACGCCACTCCGAAGCTTCCCAGGCCGCCACGAGCCACCACAACACCTCAGTGTCTCTCGCTCTTTCTCTCTCTCTTAGCGCGTGAATAGAAGGAACAGGGGAGGTAGGGGAGGACGGGTGGAAGGAAAAGGGGTGGGGAAGGGTGAAGAGTGAGGCGGAAGGGAAGGGATGGTGGGGAAGGAGAGGTACGCATCCAAGGAGGAGGAGAAAAGGAAGAAGGAGAAGACGACGACGAGCGACGGAGGAGTGCGGTGTGGGCAGCTTATAAAGCCTGTGCATGCAGTAGTTGGGAGCATGCTCACCTGCACATCTCAGCCACCAGCAGCCCACACGAGCACACTGGCCACTTTGCCCAACCACCAGTTGCAACAAACGGCCCACGAACATGGACCCCATGTAGACCCACACCTGAGGCCACAAGCACAGTGCCACATTGTACAGTGCCAACCACGCACTAGGACACACAAATAGAAGCTGGCCCACGAGGCCCAAGCACAAAAGTACAAATCCACACAACAGGCCTCAGAATAGTAACACCCGTCTAGGAATAAAATTCATAAAAATATAAATAATTACAAAATAAATTTTATAGGCGTGACATCCTAACCACGTTAAAAGAAGATTTCACCCTTGAAATCACTAGGGAAAAAGATACAGGTACTAGGATAGGATGGCTTCATCACATTCCCACGTGGCCTCCTCAGCTCCATGATGCCGCCACCGCACCAAAACCAGTGGAATCACCTTGTTTCGCAACACCTGCTCCTTGCGGTCAACAATCTCGACGGCATCCTCTACAAAGGACTGATCTTTCTGGAGACCTTTTGGCTGAACTGGGATCACATGAGATGCATTAGCCAGGCACTTCCTCAGCATGGAGACATGGAACACGTCGTGCACAGACGACATCTCTGGTGGTAGGTCCAACCGATAAGCAACCTCACCGATCATCTGTGTGATCTGGTACGGGCCAATATAGCGAGGACTCAGCATGCCAGCTTCTCAAACACAGCTTGAACAAATGGATTCAATTGCTGATAGGCGACAATAAACTCTAACAACTTAGGGCAAGCAGACAGGTTGGCCACCTAGACACCAACCGTTCCCTGAGCTTGCCACTTTGGCCTACAGCTTACCAAATCCTCCAGCATGGTCCACTCCTTGACCATCCGGCTCGCCATCATGTGCGTATGCTGACTCAGGACATCGGCGACCACGTTGGCCTTGTTGGGATGGTAGGATAGGCTGAAATCATAGTCCTTCAAATACTCCACCCAACGGTGCTGCCTCAGATTGAGGTCTCTCTACGTGAAGATATACTTCAAGCTTTGATGATTAGTGAAGACCTCAAACTACTCCCCATAGAGATAGTGTTGCCAGAGCTTGAGTGCTTACACTACAATAGCCATCTCCAAATCGTGGGTCGGATAGTTTTTCTCATGATCCTTTAGCTGGCGTGAAGCATAAGCAATAACATTGCCATGCTGCATCAGAACACACCCTAGCCCAACGCCACTGGCATCACTATACATAATGAAGCTGCCACGCCCAGAAGGCAGAGTCAACATAGAGGCAAAAACCAGATGAGACTTCAACTCTTGGAAACTCGCCTCACAATTCTGGTCCCAGCAAAAAGGAACTCCCTTCTTGGTCAACTTTGTCAAAGGCGCGGCAATGGAGGAGAAATCCCTGATAAACCTCCTATAATAGCCCACTAGACCCAAGAAACTCCTGATCTTCGTCACGCTCCTAGGTCGCACCCAACTGCTCACCGCCTCGTCCTTGGTAGGGTCCACTCTGATGCCTTCTCCAAAAATCAAATGGCCAAGGAACATGACTTCTCTCAGGCAGAACTCACACTTGGAGAATTTAGCATACAGCTGATGATGCCTTAGAGTATCCAAAACCACCCTCAAGTGCAAGGCATGAGTCTCAACATTAGGAGAATAGACCAGCACGTCATCAACAAAAACAACAACGAATTGGTCCAGAAAAGGGCTAAAACTCCTATTCATCAGATCCATAAATGCAGCCGGTGCATTGGTCAAGCCGAAAGGCATGATCGTGAACTCGTAATGCCCGTACCTCATCCAGAAAGCAATCTTCTGAATATCTGAGTCTCGTATCCTCAATTGGTGATATCTTGACCTCAGATCAATCTTCAAGAACACCGATGCAGACTGAAACTGGTCGAACAAGTCATCAATGTGGGGAAAGGGATACTTGTTCTTCACCATGACTTGGTTCAACATCCGATAATCTATACATAGTTGGAGCGAACCATCCTTCTTGTGAACGAACAAGACAGGCGCTCCCCATGGAGACACACTTGGCCTGATAAACCCCTTGTCCAACAACTCTTGCAATTGAGTCTTGAGATCTTGCAACTCCACTGGCACCATGCGATAGGTAGGCTTCGACATAGCATCTGAACCAGGGATCAGATCGATCGAGAACTCTACTTCCCTGTGAGGTTGCATACCAGACAAATCATCAGGGAAAACATCGAGATATTCACACACCACAGAGATGTTGTGAACACCCAACGTAGGAGAAGTGGAGGTAACTATACTAGCTAGATACCCCATACAACTTCTGACCAAATACTTATAAGCCTTCATAGTTGAGATGACAAGCTTAGGCTCACCTTGACACCCACCTTACACAAAGAAAGACCCATCCTAAGGAAACCCGAAATAGACTCTCCTTCGAGCATAGTCGATCAAAGCAGACTGCTGCGCCAACCAATCCATGTCGAGTATCACATCGTACTCCTGCATGTCCATCGTGATCAGGTTGCTGTCAAACTCCTTGCCATTCAGCATCAAGTCGACAGACCGCAGATACCTCCATGCCAAACTGTGCTCCCCCATCAGTGTTACCACGCTGAGATGAAAGGCCAGTCTAGCTAGTCTCTCTCCCAACTCTGTCGTAGAAGACTCAAAAATAAAGGAGAAAGAACTCCCTGAGTTAAACAACACTTTGGCCATCCTGCCAGTCACAATAAAAGAACCTGATGGCCAAACAAAACAACACCACACATCTATACAATCAGGCAAATGTCCAGATTACAGAACACTAATGATCCTTACCCTCAGAGTGTTAGAGAACCAACTAATGATCCTTACCCTCAGCTACATCTCCCGAAGACCCAACGCCTGGGGCTGCAATGGTAGTTGGCTGCTATGGCGTCCTTCCTGCCTTCATAGGCGGTTCTGGACAAGATCTCTGAACGTGTCCCACCTTCCTACAATTATAACACACCACTGGAGCTGAGGTCCACCTAGGTTGGGGACAATATGCAGCAATGTGGCCCACCTGACCATTGTTGAAGCATTGGTTACCATCGAGAGCACTAGACCCTGTATGACTGAGGCTAGCTTTACTACTCCTAGCAAAACTCCGCCGGTCCATAAAGAAAACACAGGACCTCGACTTCTGCTTATTCTCAAGGCTACCTGAGCTATTGGCACTTGGAGGACCTAAAAAAGGTAATCGGGAGGTAAAAGAAGACTTACCCTTCCCTTTGGGACGACCCTCCAGAAACTTTTGATGCTCTACCTCGAAGCGATAAGCCATCCCAACCATGTCCTCCACAGTCTGGCACCGAAAGCCCATCACCTTCACCCATAGACCAGGTTTCAAGTTGTCTAGAAACCTCTGTGTCCGCTCCTCCTTAGACTCATAGGCAGGAGCAAAACGTTCCAGCTGGGCGAACTTAGTCTCATATTCGAGCACTGACATCGTGCCCAGCTCTAGAATCCAGAAATCTCAATGAAGTTGCTCCTTCACATGAGCAGGAAAATACTTGTCATTGAAGGTTGTCTTGAAATCCTACCAATGGATGCTAACAGTGATTGAGTCAAGGAACTTCAGCCGCCTCACAGACTTCCGCCACCTATTTGCCTCACCATCCAACAGATAAGTTGCTAATGGCAACCAATGCTCCTATGGGCACGCCAAGCTCTCTAGCATCTTCACCACCTTCTCTAGCCAGGCCTTGCTCTATTTAGCATTGACCTTGCCCTTGAACGACGGCGGATGAAGCTTCGTGAACTGGTTCAGCCATGGGTCACCCGACAGCTCACTAGCACTACTCTTGCTGAATGCGTGAGACATCCCATGTGCTAAACTCTTTTGTTTTGCACGAACTGCCTTCCATCCAACCAGAAGAAATACCCCAAATCTAGAGTTGCTTCGATCGTCGGCTTTCAAAGCATCGATCCAACAAAGCAAGGCGTCAGAACAATGCCTAGGGGTCACCATGGTAGGATAACTCTGCAAGCACAGAGCCAAATATGGCAGTAAAAAGACGAAACCTGACATAAGCATAGGACAAGCATAGCAATCTAGCATGATGTGATACAAGAAACATATGCAGAAAAATCAAGAAGCATTGTTCAAAATCTGCAGCCAGGTAACAGGAAAACAAGAATCTGCAAAGAAAAGACAAACAGCAGGAAAGCAAGCAAATCTGCAGAGACCAGTAACAGAAAACACGTAAAACAGAGAAACACGTACCATCGTGATACAAAATCCGCATCTAGGAAGATCAGAAAATAAGCAAAAAAAAATGAAGAAGCAAGGTCTGTCACCGAGTTTTTTTCAGAGAGGACGGCGCTGCCTCTCACAAGATGCAATCTTATATAGAAGGGTTTCAGAAGAAACGGAAAATGAAACTCTCCATTTCTGGAGACACACCTATGAGGCACATATAGCAGACGCACTTATGCGGCGCACCAAGGTGGCGCCTGGAATGACAGCAAAATTTCAGCAGCACCTGTTCAGAATGTTGACATTGCAAAAATCGGCGCCATTCGCTTAACCCTGCATGGAATATACTATTTGCATACAACCTGCACGTACAAAACCTCGAGGGGCATATCGCAGAATCAGAAATTTTCTTATACATTTTTAGAAGAATGTTACAAAGTGCCAGTATTATTATAGAATTTCCAGCAAAATTACAAGATAGAGCTACTCTTCCTCCGAATCTTCTTCATCAGACGCCGCCTTTTGGAAATACTCGGCCAAGAGTCTGTTGCCTCTTCGTGTGATTCGGTGTGACCACTGAGCAGCTGCGGCAGCCTGAGAGTGAGGAGCAGAGTCGCAAACCGCCTGGGTGACCTTGGTGTCTGAACGGTCCTCCTCAGACGCCTCCATAGTGAAATCCCCACTGTTGGCTACATTCGCTCCCTGAGCAGGAAAATCTTGCTGCAAAAGCAAACTTTTGTTAGCAATAAGGATTTTTAAAGCGGCAGTAGAAGAAGAAGAGTGAAGCATACCCTGATGATGTTGCGCCAGCGCAGCTCCTGCAAAATAACAGAGGTGTCAGATATAGTCAAGATGGTAGCTTGCAAAGTAAGAATTTTACCCTTTTCCAGCAGATGTCAGCATAGAAAGCCCCAAATTGCTCCTCGAAGCCCCATGAATTATAGCAAATGTCAGATTGTCATAGTTCACATGATAGCAATGAAAAGCAGAAATACAAATCTTGTACCTGGGCCCAGCTAGACGCATACCACATCCTGCGCTGGCTATCCCACACAGCCTCCTCGAATAGGTACGGTTTCCCCACACACCTGTACCAAGCAAGGTAATCTGTGTAGTTAACTTCTCGAAGGACGTGCTTGTCCTGAGAAGCTATGGTAGCTGCATGCTGGCTTCTAGCAACCGAACGAGTCGTAGCCGGGCGATCCATGTCAGCAGGAGGAGGGGCAGGAATTCAGAATACAACAGAGAACTGATGCCACGCACGCCCTGGGGGGTAGAAGGCCGACATCTTCATGCAATAGAATCTCACCTGTTTATCCCTAAGAATGGGGCCAGAGTTCAAGGGAGCCTAGTCGAAGCCATTATATCGAGCAAATGGGCGTAGGTGGACCTGTTACAGAAATAGGAAGTTGTAAGCAAGGAAAGTGCAACAAGCATGCAAGGTTAAATGGCAAAGCAGACTTACATCCTCGAGTTCTACCAGGTCCAGCAGATACCGGTAGGACTCATAGCTAAACACCCCAGCAGCAGCCCGGTGGTCAGGCTCGACCCACTGGCGGGGAAGGGGCAGGAGCTCGTCCTGCAGGCAGCCAAAGCAATGCCCTCTGGTGATGTGCTCCATGATCCAATACTGTAAATGCAAGCACAAGTTAGTATTTCAAATATAAAGCATAAAAGAAATTTGTTTTGCAAAGTAACGGAAGCAAAAACTTACAGTCAACAGAGGGTACAACCCCACATAAGAACGGCGCCCAAGCTTGACCACATTGTCGAGCCCGTAGATCAGCCAAGTGTAGCTAGCGCCAGCCCAGTCATAATGATCCAGGTGCTCCAGGTTGGTCAGATATGCAATCCAGTCAGCATGGATACAATAGGCTGACGAATCATAGAAGATCATAGGCAGCAGCTCCAGAAAAAAGTGCCTCAGTACAAAATCTACTTCCTCACTGTCGGGCTCAGGGTTGGGCCAGAATTTGTCCCATTCTATTAACCACCCCACGGTGATCATATGTTTCCCCCTAGGTGGCTTAGGAGAGACACGGCCTAGATGTGCAGCCGCGAGGTGGAAGTTGTTGGTTGTCTCACCAATAATGGGCTCGTCACCAAAAGGAAGGCCAGTCAGCAGAGCCCATTGATCGGGTAGAACAGTCCTCTCACCAACGGGAAAGTGGAATGTGTGCGTCTCGAACCTCCACCTTTCTACCAAGGCTCGAAAAAAGTTGTAATGGCCGTGGATAATGGGTAGACGCAGTAAACCTCCAAATGGAGACCGGTGGCGTAGGAAGTCTTGCAGAAAATCCGACAGGTGGTGGAAATGTTCGAGCATCGGACCCGAATGCCATCGCATGATCCGACTCGCGTCCCCTTCCTGAAATATCAAGCATAGAGTCAAAGCCAAGTCAGAAGCAGATAGCAATTAAAGTATATCAAAGCAAGAAAATTACCCCAAACTCGGGACTCTTGCAGATATGACGGTCGCTCAGCAACCGCCCCTCAAAATTGTCAGACTCCTGAGAATGCATTTGTCAAAAAACATCGAATTTAAATACCCTTTTTATATTCAGTTTTTGATTTACCTTAGTGGGAATAATAGGAGTCGAGCTGCTACAAGCCCGCGACCTCGAAGAGTTGCCTCGTCGTCGGGAACGAGAGTTAGAAGGCATGTCCCATGAGGATTGTGGTGTTTCCGCCTCGGGAACTGGGTCATCCTGTAGAAAAGAATAGCCGAATCTAGAGTTAGACAGCAGCAGCAGGCATGACAAATGCAAAATATGTCGAAATTAAAGTGGCATAATAGCAAGGTGCATGGCATTTTAATAAAGGCTATAGCATATGGCGGCAAAAAAAAAAATGCAAGCATACATTTGCAAATCAGTATTTGATTGTTGAATTTGTAAAAATGAAGGCTATCAAGTGGTTCAGCTGTTCAATGCAGAGCAGTTAGCAATAAAAATCAGAGATAATGTGGATTAATATGGCATAAGCGAGCAACAAATATGTGCCCAACTCAACGAGCCTCACGGTCAACTCATGTCCAACCCACCACCGCGTGGCTCCTACTGCAACCACAGGCCCTCGCCTGAGCTCGTTGGAGCACCGTCGGCAGCCAGCCATCACTCCCTGCAGCCCGCGCCTTCCCTTAGTGTTTCCGCATCGCCAAGTTCAAGCAGCCACCGTGAGGTCTAGTCTGCCGGAACCTGTCGCCGCAACAGCCAAACCCAGCAACCTGCAGCCAGATAACCACCATACTGCTAGAGCACCGTCGGCAGCCAACCGTTGCTCCCCACGAGCCACGACAGCAGGCAAAACCACAGTCCACCGCCGCAACCTGCACAGAACAGACCTGCCGCTCGCGCACCCGTCGGAGCCCCTCTAGTCGTCAACTACCCGAAACAGAGGAGGCATACAAGCACGCACAAAGGGGAGAGGAGATTAGATGTTACCTTCGCCGGCAATCCTCGGTCCAGCCAGTCTTGAAGGGTTTGATCCATGCTGCCGTCGATCGTGATGCTGCCACAACCGCTCCGCACCACGCCGACGCGCCTCACACGCGCACCTGCAGCAAGCAATCCGTCAGCACACCTCTCGCGTGCCACCGCTGCGAGTGAGAGAGGAAAGAAGAGTGGGTTCCGCCGCTGAGAAGAAGAGAGGGAGAAGAGGCGGGTTTTGTTGGATTTCAGAAAAAGAATAAGAAGAAGAAGAGGCGTTTCGTCTTATGGGAGAAGGAAGAAAAATATAAAACCTTATGCATGAGATATGAAACCCAATCAGCAGAAACATGCATAACCAAACAGCAGCAACCCCTTACAGTTCCAAGCAGCAGAGAGAAATATTTCTTGGTAGTTATGGCAGTTAGTCAGTGGGGCCCACACATGAAATAAGTCAAGGTTCAGAAAAGCAAAATGTCTGTGACAATTGCGTTCCAGCCCTTGTCATCTCACAGCTTATGCATCAAGTGCAGAGAATGCAGTTTTCAGCATGTAGCTCACAAAATGCACCATATTGGGTAATTTGTAGAAAACCCCCTATGTTTCGTAATTTTACAAATCAGTCCACAAGGACATGGGAAGCTTAGTTGGAAACAAACATTTGTTGATAGACAGTAGAATCTCAAATGTCACAGCACGATTACAATACAGCGATCAAAAAGCAGTTGTGGTTGGACAATTTATAGTAAAGCCCAAAAGTTGTGGATATTTGCACATAAGTCCTCACCTTTGCAAGCAAAGAGAAGAATCGCAGCAAACAAGAGATTTGAGCATGCATCTCGACAGGAGTGCCAGTCTCCACACCACAACCTCGGCAAACAGCATATGGCAGTTCCTCCTAGGGGAATAATCCTGGGGAATCGCTTTGTTTTCTGGGATCTCATCCTGAACGGATGAGACCCTTCTGGCCCCTTTGGATTTCCGTGGGTGCGGAATCCAGCTTGCCGGTCAAAGTCCTTTTCCCCTTTGGATTTCCGTAGGCGCGGAATCCAGCTTGCATGACTTTGACCGGGCGGTCAAGGTCCTTTACCCTTTGGATTTCCGCGGGCGCATAATCTAGCTTGCTTGACTTTGACTGGGCGGTCAAGGTCATTCTCCCTTTAGATTTCTACGGGCGCGGAATCCAGCTTGCTTGACTTTGACTGGGCGGTCAGGGTGCTTTGCCCCTTTGGATTTCCATGGGCGCGGAATCCAGCTTGCTTGACTTTGACCGGGCGGTGAATTGTTAGAAATATCTTTCGTTATTTTTGATGATTACACACAAATGTAATTAATTGTTGTAAACTTATACTTAGAAAAAGGATTAAAGCTGTTAAGGACAAAAATCATATATTCTTTAAGATTCTCAGTTCATATCAAAAACGGCATACCGAAGAAATTTCAGCATACCGTTCAGACAAAAACGGCATACCGAATCAGGGAAAAATGGAACGTGCATAAGAAGAAACGGTACACTCATCGACCTTCCGATTCCATGAAGCGGAAAAGCAAATCGGCATACCAAAGAAAAAACGACATACCGAATCAGAAGAAAACGGAACATGTGTCGGAATTCCGAAGAGCTGAGGAATCAAAGGAAAATGCAGAAACGGCATACCGATGGAAAACGACATACCGTTTCAGGAGAAATCGGTATAACGAAATAAAAACGACATACCGAATTGACCATAAAATGCAGACTGAAGGACAAAACGGCACACCGAAGGACAAAACGGCATACCGAAGGACTAGCTGTTTGTGACCGTTATTGTGGTCGTTAGGCACAATTGATGAAGGTCATGTGGCTATAAATACAACTCATTTATGCCTCCTTAAGGACACACATTGAATACTTGTAATTCATCATTTCCTTTAGTCATTTACTCTCCTTACAAGCATTCTGTAAGCAAAGTGTTGTAATCAAGCCTTGTGAGAAAAGATCTCTATTGTAAAGCTTCAAAGAAAGGGTTCTAGCTTCTCGAGGTGTAGAGAAGTGGAAAGGGCAAGAGAGGAGTTGGTGGAACTACCAACAAGTAAGTTCTCCTTCATTTAAGAATAAGGGAAATATCTCAAGAGGGTCTTGAGGAGTGGACTAGGTGGGGTTGCCATACCACTATAAATCAATTGTGTTTATCAATTACTCTCATCCCCTTCTTATGCTTTAAATTCTGTTGTGCATGATAAGTAGAATTTCGTAAATCAAATTACTTATCATTTCTGATTATTGTTAAAATTGGTTATAAAGATATTAAAAAGTAAAATTCTCTATTCACCTGCCCCCTCTAGAGAAGCCTTTCGATCCTACAATTGGTATCAGAGCGGGTTTCTAGGAATTAGATTAAAAATCTACTAGAATACATGGCTACTTCATCTT
>JAMKQA010251803.1:0-11587 GCA_024699735.1 Posidonia australis
GAGGAGTGGACTAGGCGGGGTTGCCGAACCACTATAAATTTCTTGTCCATATCAATTGCTCTCATCCTCTTCGTGTATGTTATATAAATTGCATAAGTAGTTAAGCTTGATTATACTTGTTAAATAATATCCTTCGTATGCAATTTTCATTAATCTTTGAAAAGTAGTCAAAGTAATTAAAAAGTGTTAATTCTCTATTCACCCCCCCTCTAGAGGAGCTATTTCGATCCTACACACCTCACCACATGGTCAGCAACAACTCTCTTCATGCCAGGCCACCAAAAGTTCCACTTCAAGTCTCGGTACATTTTCGTACTCCCAGGGTGAATGGTGTACCTAAACCGATGCGCTTCATCCAGCAACCTCTGCCTGGCCTCCTTATGCTGGGGCACATACAAACGCATATCATACCTCAGCTCTCCATATGCCCCAACAGAGAAATGAGGCTCTCCACCAGCCTCCAGCTTCTCAAACATAGCCTGAACAAATGGATCTAGCTGTAGACAGGCGACAATAAACTCTAACAGCTTCAGGCGAACAAACAGGTTGGCCACCCAGGCACCGACCATTCCCTGAGCTTGCCGTTTCGGCTTACAACTCACCAAATCCTCCAAACATGGTCCACTCCTTGACCATCAGGCTCGCCATCACATGCGTACGCTGACTCAGGGCATCGGTGACCACGTTGGCCTTGCCTGGATGGTAGGACAGGCTGAAATCATAGTCCTTCAAATACTCCACCCAACGACGTTGCCTCATGTTGAAGTCCCTCTGCATGAAGATATACTTCAAGCTCTGATGATCAATGAAGACCTCAAACTGCTCCCCATAGAGATAGTGTCGCCAGAGCTTGAGAGCGAACACTACGGTAGCCATCTCCAAATCGTGGGTCGGGTAGCTCTTCTCATGATCCTTCAGCTGGCATGAAGCATATGCCATGACATTGCCATACTGCATCAGAACACATCCTAACCCAACGTCACTGGCATCACTATACATAGTGAGGTCGCCACTTCCAGAAGGCAGTGTCAACACAGGGGCCGAAACCAGACGAGACTTCAGCTCATGGAAACTCGCTTCACAATTCTAGTCCTAGCAAAAAGGAACTCCCTTCCTAGTTAACTCTGTCAAAGGCGGAGCTATGGAGGAGAAATCCTTGATAAACCTCCTATAATAGCCCTCCAGACCCAAGCAACTCTGGATCTTCGACATAGTCTTGGGTCGCTCCCAACTACACACCGCCTCAACTTTGGCAGGATCCACTCTAATGCCTTCTCCAGAAATCAAATGGCCAAGGAACATGACTTCGCTCAGCCAGAACTCACACTTGGAAAATTTGGCGTACAGCTGATGACACCTTAGAGTATCCAAAACCACCCTCAGGTGCAAGGCATGAGTCTCAACATTCGGGGAGTAGACCATCACGTCATCAACAAAAACCACAACGAACTGGTCTAGGAACGGGCTGAAAATCTTGTTCATCAGATCCATAAACACAGCCGGTGCATTGGTCAAGCCGAAAGGCATGATCGTGAACTCATAATGCTCGTACCACGTCCGAAAAGCAGTCTTCTGAATGTCTGAGTCTCGTATCCTCAACTGGTGATACCCTGACCTCAAATCAATATTCGAGAATACGGATGCAGATTGCAATTGGTCGAACAGATCATCAATGCGGGGCAAGGAATACTTGTCCTTCACCATGATCTGGTTCAGCATCCGATAATCTATACACAGTCGAAGCAAACCATCCTTCTTACCGACGAACAAGACAGGCACTCCCCACAGAGACAAACTCGGCCTGATAAAGCCCTTGTCCTGCAACTCCTGCAACTGAGTCTTGAGCTCTTGCAACTCCACTAGCGCCATGCGATAAGGAGGCTTCGACACAGCACCATAACCGGGAATTAGATCAATTGAGAACTCTACTTCCCTATGAGGTGGCATACCAGGCAAATCGTCAAGGAAAACGTTAGGATATTCACACACCACAGAGATGTTGTGAACACCCAACTCAGGAGAAGTGGAAGTAACTATACTTGCTAGATACCCCATGCAACCCCTGACCAAAGACTTATAAGCCTTCATAGCTGAAATGACAAGCTTAGGCTCACCTTGACACCCACCTTGCATAAAGAAAGACCCATCCTCAGGAGACCCAAAATAAACTCTCCTCCGAGCACAGTCGATCAAAGCGAACTACTGCACCAACCATTCCTTGTCGAGTATCACCTCGTACTCCTGCATGTCCATCATGATCAGGCTGGCGTCGAACTCTCTGCCATTCAGCGTCAAGTCAACAGACTGCAAATACCTCCATGCCAAACTGTGCTCCCCTAGCAGCGTCACCACGCTGAGATGAAAGGCCAGTCTAGCTGGTCTCTCTCCCAACTCCGCCTCGAAAGACTCAGAGATAAAGGAGAAAGAACTCCTTGAGTCAAACAACACTTTGGCCATCCGGCCAACCACAATAAAAGAACCTGATGGCCAAACAAAACAACACCACACATCCATACAATCAGGCAGATGTCCAAATTACAAAGGGATTACAACATATCTCAAAGGGTTACAAAACCAACTATTCATCCTTACCCTCAACTACGTCTTCCGAAGACCCTGCGCCTAGAGCAACAATGGTGAACACTTGTTCTGAAGTCGGCTACTGTGGCGTGCTTCCTGCCTTCTTAGGTGGTTCTGGACAGAACTTCTAAACATGTCCCGCCTTCCCACAATTATAGCACACCACCAAGGCTAGGGTTTGCCTAGGTTGGGGACAATATGCAGCGATGTGGCCCCCCTAACCACAGTTGAAGCACTGGTTCCCACCAGGAGCACTAGACCCTGTTTGACTGAAGCCAGCTCCGCTACCCCAAGCAAAACACCACCGGCCCGCAAAGGAAACACTAGACCTCGACTTCTACTTCTTCGTAAGACTACCCAAACTACCGGCACTCGGAGGACCAGAGAAAGAGAATCAGGAGGTAAAAGAAGACTTACCCTTTCCCTTGGGACGACTTTCTAGAAACTTCTGATGCTCCACCACGAAGCGGTAAGACATCCCAACCATGTCCTCCACAGTCTGGCACCTACAACCCATCACCTTCACTCGTAGCCCAAGGTTCAAGCCGTCTAGAAACCTCTACGCCTGCTCCTCCTCAGACTCATACGCAGGAGCAAAGCATTCCAGCCGGGCGAACTCACTCTCATACTTGAGCACCGACATCGTGCCTTACTCCAAACTCTGGAAATCTCGGCCAAGCTGCTCCTTCACATGAGCGGGAAAATACTTGTTATAGAAAGCCGCCTTGAAATCCTTTCATTGGATGCTTACAGTGACTGGGTCCAGGAACTTCAGTCGCCTCATAGACTTCCACCACCTATCTGCCTCACCATCCAGCAGGTAGGTCGCCAACCGCACCTAATGCTCCTTTGGGCTCACCATGCTCTCCAACATCTTCACCACCTTCTCCAACTAGGTCTCACTCTCCTTAGCACTGACCTTGCCCTTGAACGACGGTGGGCGAAGCTTCATGAATTGATTTAGCCACGGGTCACCCGACGGTTCACTAGCACTACTCTTGCTAAACGCGTGAGAGATCTCGTGTGCCAAACTCCTCAGTACCGCACGAACCGCCATCCATCTGCCTACGTCCTCTCGGGACTCGGTCTCCTCAACAAGGGCCTTGCCCTTACAACCACTAGGAGGCATCCTGTCAAAGAAAGGTAAAGTACCTGCACCACAGACAAAACAACCACCAGAAAACCATGGCGAGGATAAGGTGCAGACTCCACCATGCATGTAAAACCTATGGAGTCTCTAAACCGGACACCCTAGGTGTAGTGCAACCTAATGAACCTGGTGCTCTGATACGAAAACTGTAACACCCTACAATTTCCACAATAATTTAAAACAAATTAAATTACGAGAAAATTAAAGCCAAACAGTAAATATCTAACTACAAGGAACCTGTGTGTGCGGCTAGGAGACTCTAGATTGTATGCATTAGGCTAATCCTATGCATGCCTACACCTGCAAACCAGAAACACGAGGAAAAACGTATGAGTGACAAAAGTCACCCAGTACGCACCCCAAGAAAAACCTCGAAAAACAAAACTATAATTAATTTTCCTTTTAAAATCATTTTGCAAACTATTTTCTCAAAAACCTCGCAAAACAGGCCCATACTGGCCAAAACCACAATCGAGGCTCTACTAGCCCAAAACCACAAGCAAAGGCCCTCAATGGCCAAAACCACACACACGATGAGTTGGGAAGCCCAACGCCAGGCAACCTAACTCTGGCCACAAGCAGTCCACTGAGGAGCGACCACGGTGTTCTACACTGCCACGGTGTGCCACCCTGTGTAGGAGCCAACCACCGTCCCGTAATTCTCCCACCTGGAGAACCCTCACAAAGCCAACCCCTCCTTGGGAAGGTTGTCCTGTCTCTCAGGACGCTACTAGCTACGAGGCACATGTCCCACCCGTACTGGCCACCACAAGGTCCACCTCTTCACGACGTCCTCCACACACAGTGCTCAGGAGGGAGTGTCATACCTCTACACCCGACGACACCCGTGCCTCAGTGCTCACAATGACAGTAGGAGTATCATACCTCCCTATCATGCCACAAGACACCTCAACCCGCGGACCTCAACCCTAGCCTCGAGACGATAGTCAAGGAGTCTCATACCTCCAGGACCCGACGACCCTCAGCCTCAGGTATCTCGGCCCCTGACCTCAACCAAGGAGTCACGCCCGACAACTCCAGAATGTCGTCACATTGCCTAGTCCCGACAACATAATCCCACACTGTCTCGGCCCGTACACAAAAAACCAGGAAAATATTTTCCAAAATGGGCCAACTATTTCATTAAAATCCAATTTCCAAAATCATTTTTCATTTCTTTGAAAACTCTTCCAAAACCTCGACAAAGCAGCACATCAGGTGTCCCAGGGGACCACAACTGACATCCCACAATCCCATTTTACAGGGACAATACAAACCAATCCGGAAAACCACTACATTAAACTACAATTTCCAAAAATCCTGGAGAAACCCAAGCAAAAGCCTGGCAGACCCGCGCATATGGAGAGCGCATCTAGCCCGCGCCTGTGGCACTCTCGTCTAAACGCCAACAGAGCCTGGACTAGGGGCCAAAACTAATGCCGAACCCGTGCATGTGGCCCACGCAATCGGCCTACGCCCTTAGTTTTCTGTCAGAGTTCAAGCGACCTGCAGTAGGGCACCTAGAAATCGCCTGAGGAGAGAGCTCCGATTGGACCACCCAAACAGCCATCGAAAAACTCAAATAAAACATATGTGTTAAACCCTCGAGTGTACTCCAAAACCCAACAAATAAAACTAAAATCCATTCACCAAGCATCAAGATACAAAGTCGGAAAGACAGAAGGGTCAAAATGACCCAAATCACACCAACTGCCATAAATACCCATAAATTCCACAATAAATTCCTAAAAATTCTAAAACATTAAATTTAGCCTATATTACATGCATCCTAGGCATTTCTACCATTTTACATGATTTCTACACATTAAAATGGGGATACGTACCTGAAACGACCTCCAGCACTCTCCGACTGACCACGACGAACTCCGGCGGCCACACACGTCTACAGCCACTCCACAGCCTCAGGGACGTTGCTCCAGAGATTCCTACATCGCCTCTAGCCACTACCTCCCACCTCCGACTCTCTGGCCCTCTCTCTGATCACCAGCACTCACTCGTGAACGGAAAGAGGAGTGAAGAGGAAGAAGGAGAAAATGGAGAAGGAGTGGAGGGGGAAAGAGAGGAGGAAAGGAAATGAGGAAGCTGAGCCTCCGGTGTGTCAGAGAAGGCTCTCCCCAAACTAACGTTATATACGCAGGGGAAGAGGTCGTCGTGCACCTGCCTGCCAACCTCCGGCACGCACACACCAGCCAGTCCTCAGCCACCCACCAGCCTCGCCGCACACAGCTCAACGACCAGCCCAAGGCATGAGCCAACGGCTCCCCACACCAACCTCCCAACCACCAGCCGCAACCAATGGCCCACGAACGTGGGCCCCAGGTGGACCCACACCTGGGCCCACAAGCACAGTGCCACAATGCACCATGCCAAACCACGCATAGGGACACTCAAACAGAAGTCGACCCATGAGTCCCTAGCCCAAAAGCACAAAACCACACAACAAGCCTTAGAAAAGTAACACCCGTCCAGGAATAAAATTCATAAAATGTAAATAATTATAAAATGAATTTTACGGGTGTTACATGTTCCCTCCAAGCTTTGCTCTAAGATTTTAAATAATCTACTCAATGGCTTCCTAAGTAGATAGGGTTGGAGCAAGCAGGTTTTGTGAAGGGGAGAGATATCTATGATCATATTCAATTAGCACAGGAATTGATGGTGGATATTGATAAGAAATGCAAAGGGGGGAATGTTGTTTTCAAGCTAGATATGCTCAAGGCCTATGATAGAATGGAATGGAATTCCCTTCTCTTTTTTCTTCGGTGCTTCGGTTTCTTTGAAAGGTTTATTGACTTGGTGCTCAGATCTCTTAATAATAATTTCTTTTCTCTAATTATAATTGGCAAGCAAGTAGATTTTTTCAAATCGGCTAGAGGTCTCAAGCAAGGAGATCCTTTATCTCCCATGATATTTATCTTGGCACAAGAGGTTTTCAATAGAGGAGTTGGTTTATTATTTGAGATGGACATTTGTCTGCAGTTTTCTACTATGGGAAGGGGGATCAGTCCTTCTCATCTCTTCTTTGTAGATGATGCTCTTTTGTTTTGCAATGT
The DNA here is from genome assembly GCA_024699735.1 of Posidonia australis. Taxonomy (NCBI): domain Eukaryota; kingdom Viridiplantae; phylum Streptophyta; class Magnoliopsida; order Alismatales; family Posidoniaceae; genus Posidonia; species Posidonia australis. The sequence goes on from JAMKQA010251803.1 coordinate 6,805, forward strand.
TGATAGTGTTACATTGACAAATCTTATGAGTTTTATTTCTAAATATGAGATTTCTTCAAGACAGCGGATGGGAAGGAACAAGTGTAAAAATTTTTGGAGGTTGGGTGTGACAGGAATATTAGTATTGAACAGTTAACTGGTTTCTCTAAAGGAAGCTAGCCATTGATGTACCTAGGAACTTCTCTAGCTGTTGGGAGGTATAAAGGATGTTATGTGCATGGTTTGGTGGAGAAGATTAGGGGATGTATTGAGGGATGGACATATAAATTTCTTAGCATGGTTGGATGCCTTACCCTAATCAAACGTGTTCTTTGTTCCATTCCCATGCATATTTTATCTATCTTAAAGATCCCAGTGCATGTTATTCATGATATTGATAGGCTGTTACGTGACTTCTTATGGGGAAGTAGGCATGGGAAACAGAAGTTGCACTGGGTTGGTTGGGATAAATGTACTCGGCCTCTACATGATTTTGGTTTGGGTATTTGTTCTTTGGCTGACATGCATCACCTTTTCAATATTAAAATCTATTGGAAGCTACATCTTAAAGAATCTTTGTGGAGTTTGTATGCTTCTTCTAAGTATAAAGTACGGCATCGAGGATGGTCTTCATCTCCCCTTTGTTTTGCTACGATTCAGTGTAAGTCTCTTATGCAGATCATGCCTTGGGTTATTTCTAAGTCACTGTGGGTGATTAATAAGGGGGATGCAAATTTCTGGATGGATAAGTGGCATGGTGATGGGATTATTTTTGAGAGGTTTCAACATTTTCCTCACTCTGACTTGGATGCTAAAGTGGGGGACGTTTTTTTTCATAGGGATATCTTCTATGATCATGTTGGGGGGTTGGATAATGAAGTGACTACCAGGGAGGAGCTCAATAAGTTGTAGATAGATGGGCAAGGTGATAAGGATTTGTTGGTAAGGATGCGGGCAGCTGATGGGAATTTTTCTATTAAAAGTGCTGCTAATATTACTGCTAGGCATCCTATAAATACCAAATGGAGGTGGTTTTGGTCTTCCTATATTCCGCCAAAGAGGTCCTTATTTTTGTGGAAGATTGCATGGAATGTGGTTTCTATTGATGCAAACATCCAAGCTAGAGATGTGCCCTTTGTATCCAAATGTCATTGTTGCTCTGATGCTTCTATGGAGACGGCTAATCATCTTTTTCTCCATAGGGACCTTGCTTCTAGTGTTTGGAGTTTTTTTGGAAATTTTCTACAGATGAGGGTTGGTGTTGATATTGTTGAGTCTATTAAGGAATGGCAGGATTGTGGTCAACGATCTTCTTACAAGCATACTATCATTGGTTTTCTTCCCTCCTTCATTTGTTGGCATATATCAGTAGAGCAGTGTAACAGGAGATTTTCACATAAGTACAAGACGTGGCAGCAGTTGGTTGGAGAGATTATTGGTGAATGCAATGTGCTTTTTTCTGGGATGAAGTTTAGGTTTTAGGGAGGCACGACGAATGCTTTATCTTCAACAGGATTTCACGTAGCTCTAAGCCTACCGTGTACGTGTTTGGCTGTGAAGCGAAGGCCGTCGGTCATGGGGCTTATGGCAAATGTAGATGGGTCTTCTTCAGCTAATGGGGCAGGTGGGGGTGGTCTTCTTCGTGATAAAGCTGGTTCTTTGAAGGTTGTCTTCTCCTTTTATTATGGTCATGTGGAAAATAATGTGGCAGAAATACGTGCAATTTGGGATATGCTTATTATTTGTGAGAATCTGGGTTTTAAAGTGGAAGAGTTGCTGTCGGACTCTCTTCAAGTGGTGCATATGTTACATGTTACAGGGTAAAATTTTTGTTAATTGGAGATGCTTGAGATGGTGTTGGCGTATCCTTGAGAGGTTCCATGTGCCTTAGTCTCATATTTACAAGGAAGGGAATACGGCTGATTACTTGGCTAAGGAGGGTGTGAAGGCTAAGGTTAATGGAATTTTTCAATCTCATTCTCTCCTTCCAAGAGAACTTAGAGGTATTTGTAATCTAGATAGTTGGGGCTTTCCTAGTATACGTACTAGAGGGAGTACAAGTTAGTCTTTTTCTCCTCTTCTTTTTCCCAAGGGCATGGGTTTTGGAGAAAAGTTTTTCGGGACTAACCAATGGATTAGGTCATTTATGGGTCCTTATCCTCTCTTAGAGGTGTATCATTCTTTTTGTACTATCTTCCAGTTCAATAAAAATCATTATTGCCCAGAAAAAAAAGAATCTCAAATGACTAACATATGCTAACAACATCCTAATAGATTTTAATCTAGCTACACAAGCATAGGTTTCATCAAAATCGATACCTTCCTCTTGATTGTAGCCTTGGGCTACCAACCTAGCCTTATTTCTAATTGCATTTCCTAATTTATCTAACTTATTCCTAAAAATCCATTTAGTACCTATAATGTGTTGATCACTGGGTTTTGGAACCAATTTCCAAAAATTATTTCTTTTGAATTGATTTAGTTCATCATGCATAGCTAAAGTCCAATATTCATCATTACAAGTTTCGTCTATATTTTTGGGTTCTATGGATGAAATAAATGCATAGGTAGCACATTCATGATCTTGCTTAGATCTTGTTAATATTTCCTTGGAGACTTCACCGATAATGCAGTCCTTAAGATGATTAGGTACATAATGCCAAGTTTTAGTATTATCCTTAGGTTCTTCATCAGTTTTTATATTTTCTTCAATATTTGGGCTATTTAACCTATTTTCATCAATTTTAGGTTCTTCTTCAACATTAATTATTTCATTTATATTTTCATCATATTTTACATGCATAGACTCTTCTATAGTTGAGGTTCTTTTATTGTAAACTCTATAAACCTTACTTCTTGTAGAATAACCTATAAGAATGCTTTCATCAGATTTAGAGTCAAATTTGTCCAAAGTATCTTTAGTGTTATGAATAAAACATTTACATCCAAACACTTTAATGTAAGAAATTCTAGGAATTTTTCTGGACCATAATCCAAAAGGAGTCATGTTTAAAATCGGTCTAAGAGAAACACGGTTTAAAATATAGCAAGCGGTGTTTACGACTTCGGCCCAGAAATACTTTGATAAATTATTTTCACAAAGCATGGTCTTTACCATTTCTTGTAGGGTTCTATTTTTCCTCTCAACAACTCAATTTTGAGGAGGTGCTCTAGGAAAAGAGAAATTATGCATAAAACCATTTTCTTCACAAAAAATTTCAAATTTTTTGTTATCAAATTCTCCACCATGATCACTCCTTATTTTAATGATTTTCAATTCCTTCTCATTTCGAAGGTTTTTACAATACTTTCAAAATTCATAAAATGCATCATTTTTGCTAGTCAAAAATAAAATCCATGTAAATCTAGAAAAATCTTCAACCAAAACAAAAGTATATCTTTTTCCACCAAAACTAAATGTCCTACTATGACCGAATAAATCCATGTGGATGATTCAAGAGGTTTGGTAGTGGAATTACATTCTTTAGCTTTAAAAAAGGATTTTGATTGTTTTCCATATTGGTATGCATCACATAGTTTGTCTTTTTGAAAATCTAATTTTGGCAAACTAATAACATTTTCATTCTTGGAAATTATGGACAATTGACTCATACTATCATGGCCAAGCCATTTATGCCAAAGCCGTTTATCATCATTTGAAGAAACACGGCATAATTCAGGTTCATAAGAAATATTTATTTTATACACATTGTTTTTCCTAGAACCAATAAATAATACCTCACTAGTGATAGAATCAATTATGAGACACTCCTTTTTGTCAAAAATTACTTTGTATCCCTTATCACATAATTGACTAATGCTTAAAGATTGTGTTTTAAACCATCTACAGGCAATACATCTTCAATAGAAGGATTAATAGAATTATCAACATTTTCGATTCCGATAATCGTTTCTTTTGCCTTATCCCCGAACGTCACCATTCTATCCTCTTTTGCGGTCTATGAGCAAAGAAGACCAAGTTTTCCTGTCATGTGTCTCAAGCAACCACTGTCGAGGATCCATTTGGACTTCATCCAGCATGACAAGAAGGAAGTGAAGATTTGGGTACCCAAATCATTCTAGGTCTGATATTGTTAGTCTTAGAAGCCCAAGCATTTGCCTTTAGGGTCCACTTCTTTTGATGCTTTTTAATCACAAACACATATTTTTCGTTTGTAAGAGTTCTGATAAATCCATACCCATATGGAATCTCATCAAATTGAGAGAATCCAATTCCATGTTTGTTTAAGAATGGTTTTTGACTTGAAAGAAGTTTGTCTAAGTTTTCTTTTCCTTTAGTGAACTTAGTAACAGTGGTTAACAAGTCATTATTTTGGTTTTTAACAATGTGTGACGGTAGACACCCTAATTTTGAGCTCATTTGGCAACAGGCTCCTCCGATTGATGCTCTGGTCGCGACCACCAAAACCCTAGTCCACGTAGGTCCCAATCAGACCCACACTAGCCCACCTGACCTAGTAAAACACCACTCCATTAAAATCCACTGAAAAACAAATAAAACACTTAATCCAGCAAAAATCCACCTAAAATCCAACAAAAACCCTAATACACTTAAAACCCACTTAAATCAACCTAAAATCCAATAAAACCCTAATTAATCAAATTTTTAAACCCTAATCAAGTGAAAAGAACTTAAAAATACAAATAAATAAGTAAAAACCCAAATTAAAGTGAAAATCCATTGAAAACCTTAATTAATAAAAATTCAAAACCTTAATTAATCCAAAAACCCAAATAAACACAAAAATCCCAATTAATTAATAAATAAACCCTAATTAATCCA